>JANHGD010002357.1:181142-194721 GCA_027560375.1 Imantodes cenchoa
TGTTTATGCTTATATCAATAATTTCTATCTTGTATATGCTTGACAAATAAATAAATACAAATACAGAAGCATTCAAGGACTTGCACTGCTTCATTTGGCAGTTATTTGGAATAGCTACAGAGGAGAGGAAGGGGGGGCTCGATAGGGATTGGCAACAAGACAGCAAATTTTATGCAGACACTGGCATTGT
The DNA here is from genome assembly GCA_027560375.1 of Imantodes cenchoa. NCBI lineage: Eukaryota > Metazoa > Chordata > Lepidosauria > Squamata > Dipsadidae > Imantodes > Imantodes cenchoa. Next base: position 181,333 of record JANHGD010002357.1, read on the forward strand.
TTTATGTGTATTCAAGTGTACAGTACTTTAGTTCAGTAGGGTGGAAAGGCCTTTAGAGAAAGAAGTGAAACAATTGGCTTAAATCCTGGCATCTAAAGAAATGGTCTGCAACTTATAACCCTTTGAATAATTCCCTTTGGTTCTGGAGCCCTAGATTACCTTTCTGTTTGACTAATGACATACGTAAGCATCAGCCACACTTTGTCAATATCCCATTTTTAGTACAAGGGCAGCCTGGCCAGACTACTCGTGGTGCCACTTCCTTTTGCCTGGCCAAATAGATCTCCCCAGAGGGATTTCAGAAGCATCAGCCTGGCTCCAAATCCAGGAAATTTACATTTTTTTAAAAATCATTCAAAAAATTGAATTTTTCCAGTGATCTATATTTAGTTGTTCCGTGACATTGAATCAGAAATCGCCTTGCTACTTGGAATATCTGTGTGTATTTATGATTTTATTCTCCTGAACCGGACAGTGGCATCTCCTCTTTTGTGAGACACACACACACTCTTGCACCCACCTTTACATTTGTTATGGTACCCTGAAAGTATAAACTCCCCATGGAATAAACAGATCTGTCATTTTACTGTAGTCAGCAGAGCCTCCATAATTTAGTTTGATGTTCTATCCTGTTTTCTATATTAAGCACTCTGTCTCCTATTAGCTCCCGGGTGTTTTTTTTCCTTTCAATTATTATGAAGCTCAGTCAGTGCATCATCTCTTTTCATAACCTTTTAAACAGTTCCCTGGGTCAAGATCTTTTGAAATTTCCCCTTAACCCACACAGTAATTTACGAGAGCATTTTAGTCATCAATGCAGCTCTGTGGGTTACCCTGGCAGAGCAAGAGGGCCAAGAGTAGGAATAAGAGAAATACCTGACTTCATATCTGAAATTCATACAAGAAGAAGGGACGTGCTTCCAGATAAAACTTTCATTATGTAGAGATATCAAAATGATTTGGCCAGGGGTGGGTTCCACTTACCTTTGCCATTGGTTCACATTGCGACGTTTCACGTGCACGCGTCCCATCGCATGATTTCACTTCCGTGCATGCTGAAAGTCAGGAATTAGCCCAAAACACAGCTGAGGAGCTGATCAGCTGTGGTTTGGGCGAAGAAATAAAGGTTAGTATTAACCCTGTGACGGGCAGGAGGGCTCTTTTTCAAGCAGCAGAAGAGAAAAAGCCACCCAAACACAAGAGAAATTTGGCAAAAATTACCGATAAAAGATGACGGTGCCCACGGACCGGCACCGCCTGAACCGGATCTGTGACCCCATTGTCGCGTCACCAGCGGGTCGCTAATGGCTCAGATGATCTGGTCCGAACCAGGAGGAACCCACCCCTGGATTTGGCAAAGGGAGGAGAAGGAGGAATTCATATGTTGCAGCCCTCCTGTGTCTTCCTTCACATAAAATCATTTTCATGTTCAAGTTGAGTTTGATTCCTGGTGACACACCATGTTTTTCCCCCTTTGACAACTAACTCTTAGCAGGAATTGCTCTGGTTTGCTCTGTCCTCTTTCCATGTTGCTTTTCCATTTTCCAGGGATTTTCTGATGATCTCCTGCAAATATTAACCTTAACATTTTTCAAGGTTCGCTCAGGGAAGTTACTCAATCATCACCTGTTACGATGTGCTTTCTCTTTAGGGATGGACAATTATTAATATTTTCAATTTTTGTCAGTTTTTATTTCCCCACCTGGATCTTGTTTCTCCTTTCTCACATTATTTTCACCATTTCTGATGAATATATATTTTTCGTACATGCTGTCCTAATAATCGAATGTTTGCAAACAAGACTCCATAAAGCGTGGTTTATTATTAGAGAAATTAAACATTTGAAACAGCAAATTTGAGATTTAACAGCATTTTGGTTCTGGAAATACAAATGAGGTAATTTTATATTTAAATGCTAAGTGAATAATTATCTCCCATTCTCTACTTTTTTTTAAAAAAAATAACCTCCAAAAATATTGAAGAAAATACTGAATAGCAGCAAAATGCAAATATCTTTTGTTAGGGAGTGAACCAAGCTATCATTCTGAAGTATCTCTGGATTTCTTTAAATATTTTTGGCATGGTAGAATTTTATTTGTTTATTCAGTTTCAAGACTACCTCAATAATAGGCAGCTTATAGTACAGGGTTAATACATCAGATAAATAACAGCTAAACGCAAATAAATAAGACCAGAGGAATGCACAACATACATCATGGAAGAGAACAAGTCAAACATATCCCCTTCCCAAAAAAATAAAAGACCATAAGGAAATACACCTGTCCAACTTCCCCAGGAACAGATGAAATACCCAGGTTTTTACAGCATTGCAAAATCCAAACAGAGTTTAGGGCATGTGGCTCTCAGAGGATATGCTGTTTTCCACAGGGCAGAACACGCCCACCGAGAAGTCACACCTCTTAGGTCTTGCAAGTGAGAATGATTGCCAGCTCTTCCAGATCTTATTGATTGTGCATGAAGAGCAGGAAAAGGACAGAAATGAGAATCTAAGCTATAAGGGTCTCTGTGTAGCTGACAATCCTTGAATGTCACCCTCAAACCCACCAGTAGCCCTAGTCCTCTCACAGAGCAGTAGTGTTATATGAGTGAAACGAAAAGCACTGAACCAGTTGTAGGTTCCATGCAACTTGCAAGGATAGCCAATGTAAAACTCTTATATATAATACCTATAAGGGGAGGTGACTAAGGCAAGAATGTCTGGAAGAAGCACCTCCCTGTCTTTAAAAGGATGTACACCCTGCCCCCCCCCAGGAGTCCCCATGTGGCCCATTTTGGATGCAGATAAGTGCAGGGCGTGCACGGAGGCTCGGAAGGGTGAAAAATGGTCCTACCAGAAGTTCGGGAAGCCTGGAAACAGGTTTCCAGCCTCCAGAGGGCCACCGGAGCCTGGGGAGCCCATTTTTGCCCTCCCGGAGGCTCAAGGAAAGCCTCCGTAACCCTGAGAGGGCAAAAACACCGACCATCACCATGGTGCAGGAGGCCGACTAGGTCATGCTCACCATGGCCACACCCACCTAACAATGAGGCAGAGAACCCCTTGCTAAAAATTTTTAAGCCTACCCCTGTGACAGACCACTTACAGAAGAAAGTAACAACAGGGCTCTCCTAGTTCATTTTCTGTTAGAAATTCGGTTTATATATAGCATCACAGATCAGAGTATACAGTCACCATGTGCTTTACTGCTTAAATGTTTTGCTGTAACAGGAAATGGGAAACTCTACTTAGAACAAAATAATATACCTGTAGAGTATATACCATAGATCCAAATGTGTAAACACTCCCAACTACTGGCTGAATTTTACAGTAGTTGTTGCACAAAAACACATTCCAACAACATAGTCCAACATTTTCTTGTGGAGAAGCTAAGGCCATTCAACATTATGAAGGTTGATTCTTTGTTAAGCACCAGAGAAAAGCCAAAGGACAGACATGAGTTGTCTCAAGTACATGTTTTATTGCAGTTTTTAAAAACATTCATGAAAAACAAGGTCAGATTTAAAAACAGTGATTCACTGAAGAAATCTAAAACTTAACTTGGTCTAAAATCAAATAAACAGCTACAAGAACCAGACCTCAGTGAAGTCACCCAAGTTAGGTATCCCTGCTTCACAGACAGGCATTAAAATTGTAGAAATTTCTCTTAAAACATGCTCTGAAAAACATTAGTCAAGATGCTTAGAAGCCAAGGAAACCAGTCTCCAGCCAGAGAATTCCAAACTCTGAAAATAGTACAAAATACATAATACGCAGCCAGAAATAAAGGGGAAAACATCCCAACCCAGCATTTTTAGAGGCCTATAAAAAAATTCTCCTTTCCAAATTCCATGATCCATGCACACAAACATTACATGTTTTATGAACCTCTCACTCATTTCAGTGCTGTGTGACCAAGATAATTTCCTGACAGATTGGGAAGCAGTCCTGCATTCTGTTAAAAGCCACTGAAGCTGCATTTCCTTTCCTTCTTGCAGCAGACACTTTTAAGTGAAAAGCCATTTCTTCTAAACCAGCCTTTTCAAGCTTAGGTCACTCTTAATTTTGCCTGTCCCTACATCTTCCCTGGACATTGGCTGTTCTAGCTGCAGTTATAGTCTTGAACAGTGAGAGGAAACCATTTGGAGAATGGTAGGCTAAATTCAGAACCAATTCAGTCTGGTTATCAATGTAGGACCAGGCATGTAGTCCCATGTTTCTTCTAGTGTTTCTGGCCCTGCATCAGGGTTTCAGCTGCCCTTCAGTGGTCCAAAAAACTGTTAGTGGTCCATCATTAGAAGGTGGCACAGTGGTTAGAGTGCAGCACTGCAGGCTATTTCAACTGACTGCTAGTTCAGCAGTTCAGCAGTTCAAATCTCAAGGTTGACTCAGCCTTCCATCCTTCAGAGGTGGGTACAATGAGGACCCAGATTGTTGGGGGCAATATGCTGATTCTGTAAACCGCTTAGAGAGGGCTGTAAAGCACTATGAAGCGGTATATAAGTCTAAGTGCTATTGCTATTGCTATTGCTAAACCAGTTGTAGCTTCAAAGTGATCTTCAAAGATAACCCTGTGGACAGTGCAATGCAATAGTCCAGCTATGTGATTACTAGGCATGAGTGGCCAACTGAAGTCCTTCTCAATTTAGAAACAGAGATAACTGGCACTTCAGATGATATTCTGCAAAGGTCCTCTTGACCACTTCCACGACCTTTTCTTTGAGCCAGAGCTGTGAGTCCATTGTGCACCAATCGTGAATGGGGAAGGGCAATGTCATGCTAGACTAAAGACAAATGTTCCTCAGAGTCAGTGGGCCCGAATATTCACAGGAATTTGATTTTTTCAAGAGTGAATCTGAGCCTGTTCTTCCCAGAGCCACCCAGCCATGACATTGTATCTAAGGATTTAGCTGAATTGTCCATCAGAATGTTCAGGTAAATCAGGAAAAATTCCAAGTTTTCCCTGGAACCTCATAGGGTTCATAAGTCACTTGAGGTCGACCAAACAGGTCTGTCTTCCTAAAGGATGGGGTGATATGGAGCAAGTGGAAAGCCAACAGAGTGATCTGTCTTCTCTGTGAACCGATTATACTTCAAAGCCAGATCATGTTGCAGCTGTTCTGGGAGAAAAACAGATCCAAAATGTGGCCACTGGTGTGTTGGATATTTAATAATTTGGGATAAGTCTATGTTTGCCATGCTTAAAGGAATCCCACATCGAGTAGCTTAGATTTTCATTATCTAAATGTTAAGTTTTTTAAGAAGATGGGAATTTAATATTTCTAATTCCAATTTCATCATTGGGCTTACATGTTTTGACATCTATTTTAATGTGACTAATTTCAAAAGCAATTATGAATGAAAGTTCTTATTTGACCTTTTGATATCAGTAGGGAATTTCTATTATCTCCCCAGCATTAATCAGAAAGTTTGGGGCTGGAAGTTTAACTTTTTTATTTTCATGAAATATTGAGACATTGGATTAAGATGGAGGGGGCAGGATGGCTCAGCGGTTAAAGATACGGAGCTTGTCAGGTTGAAAACTGACAGACCAAATTCAAGATCCTGCATGAGCTCCCATTATTTCCCCAGCTCCTGCACATCTAGCAGTTTCAAAGTATGCAAATGCGAGTAGACCAATAGGCACCACTTTGGTGGGAATGTAACTTTCTGTGTGCTTCAGTCATGCTGGTCACATAACCACAGAAATGTCTTCCGACAACGCTGACTCCCTCAGCTAAGAAACAAATGAAAACCGTTTCCTAGAGTAGGAAACAATTGGACAGAGGAAACCTTTACCTGGAATAAGGTGAGGTTGATGGTTGCAATATTTTTCTCCAGAATTGTTTAAAAGTCTTTTAAATCATATTTATTGCAAGAATTTGTACTAATTAAGTACTGAATAGAAATATATTCAATAAAAGCAGCTTTTAACCTAGTTTGAACCTGGTACATAGTTTGAAGTTCCTAAATTGTGATTATTGGAAAATATTTTTTGTTATTCTAAATCTACAGGTCTTTTAGTCACTTTTAGAGATTTATTAAATTAGGTATCGGTAAACTACAATTATGGAACAAAGGTTTGGAATGTCCCACTAACCATACTAATTACTGCAGAAAAATAAGGGAAAAGAAGTAAATTATGCTGGGACTCATCCCCATGTCCTTCTAGCTGAAGCATAATTATATTTTACTAACTTATTTTAAGGGACATGATGACCCCATAATGCCTCTGATCTTATCCCCGGCCTATTATGGAACCAAGCTAGTATTATGTGTAATTGTGCTGTAAAATGGTGTAAAATTCCAGATGACTATCCAGATGGGTGTCTGAGAAGCAGAAGTTAAAGGGGATATTGAGCAGAGTCATATTATATTAGCAGCAATTGGGTGGTTATTTTTTTCCCTTTGGTAGGTGAAGCCAGACTAGAGGGGAAAGGAAGCTAAGAAACCCTTAAATTACTGTCCTGTATCACAGCTTCCAAGCACAGCAGCATTGACCAATCATGCTGCCAAGATGCAGTAAAGCTCAGCTGTGGGATAGTACAATTTATTTTGATATCCGGTACTTTTCTGCTGACACAAAAACCTGATCATGAAGAGCTCTTATTCACTCTTGAGAACTCAGGTACAAGTTCCCCTTTGGAATTAACTTATGTCTCGGTAGATCCAACAGCTTGACTTATTAATGCATTCGACAGTTTGGGAATCATTGTTATAAAACATTTTATTCTGTGCATTTTGCACTTTTTAAAAAAGAGGGCTTTTAACAGTCAACTTTATTTACACTGGAAAGCCCCCTTAAGTGTTGAGTGCTCAGGAGAAATAGAAAACTACATTAGCCATTCTCTGCAGCACCATTCTCTGGCTCCATTTAAAATGTAAAATACAATGGGATCTTAGAAAAGTAAAACCACTTTGAATGTCCTTGACATTGATGAAGACATGACTGATCGAGAGACAGAGGGGAGGAGCGAGAGAGAAAAGGAGAGGGAGACTTCCAATCTTCCAGGAATATACCTTTGAGAGGAGCTCCCCTAACTTCTAAAATACCAATGCAGGGTGGAACAAGGATATGGCTTCAGGAATCCTTACCAAATTCCTCACAGTAGATCCACTCTGGGTTACCTGAGTAGAGGGAGGAGGGCTTATGGAGCAATCAGCAAATTCCAAGCCACTGAAGAACTGCCTGATTTCTAAAATTGCACTGAGTGAATTTCAGTAATCATTTTCTCAACAGCCTTCAGTGACATCTGAAACTGCTGTTTCTTTTGTCAGCTTCTCCTCCCACGCTATATTTAGTCACATTTGGTTCTTTTCTGAAGAGTGTCTTTAATTCCTTTATGCAATTTGTTTTCAACATTCCACTGGATTGCAAAGAATAAAAACGGAAAGGGGTCACAAATGAGAACACGAAGACCAATCTGGTCTAAGCAAAGAGCCCCACAACTAATGTGTCCACAAATTGCATTCAGCTCTTGTGTGATTTATGTGATCTGATGGTGTAGTACAGCAGCCCCCAACCTTTTGGGCACCAGGGACTCGTTTCATGTGCTGCCTGCATCCCACGGATGAGGCTCTGCTTGTTTGTGTGCCCTGGTTTCTGCATGCCAAGGACCGGTGCCAGTCCACGGATCTGGGCTTGGGGACCCCTGATGTAGTATATGAACCTCATATAGTATGGTTGTAACATAATTTATAGCTTAGCTTTGTATGTAATCCAGTTTTATAGGATTAAGCTAACAATAGTTAAAACAAATCTGATATAGTGCAATCTAAAAATTGAGTCAATATTATTGATAAATTAAAACTAATCCCTGCATAAACTTTGCAGGACTGGCAGTTTTGGAAAGCTTGTTATGTTCAGTCTCTTTTGGAATGATGGTTTCCCACTTACAGTGTGTACAATCAAACTACATTGAATAGGTTGTATGCCAGTTAGCAAATTAAGCAACTGCAAGAACTGGAATTTATACAGCAGAATAATAGCTTTATGTGAACCATGTTATTTTAAATAGTTTTCTCCCCCCTTCAGCCCTTCTTTGAATTTCGGAAGGATTGTACAATGTCGTTAAAATAAACTGCATTTCTTGGAATAGGCTGCTAAAAAGGGGTATTTAGTATCTTCTGTCTGTAAGCAAATAGGGAATCAAATTACAAAATTCTCATGGCAAATCTGTAAATAGTTTTAATCAGGAGAGTAATATATAACTGCAAAGCACATAGCCTTAAGGCTGGATTCAAACCTTATCAATAGCAGCCCTATCAGCTTTAAGCAAAACGGGACTCTTGGTCTCTTCTCAAATGGAAGAGCAGCACCCTCTGCTGTTAAAGTGAATTCCGCTAAGTTTGAGAATATCCCTCGGTAATTCTGCTTGAGGCCAAGCTGGTTACTTCCAAGCAAACATGCCTGAGAACATGTGTTATAGAGAATGAACCTAGAGACACCTTCCCAAAAGGAAAAAATGAGAAGGAAGAAAACACCAAGTAGCAGAAGAAAGCTACTGCTCTGCACACAGAAAACCTCAACTGTTGCAATCTTCCAAGTAAAATTACCGAGGGAGGTCATGGGAAAAATCAAACTCATTCTCCCTGTTTCTGCTTGAGAATCCAGAGAGCTGCTACCAATGACTGGGATAGAACTATTTGTGAACTGATGTTCATAAATATTTGTACAATAAACAGATACGAGGCAAGAAAGATGAGTTAAGCTGTAGAAGGAAGCAACAGAAATGAAAGTGAAGGTCTAATTCAAAGTCTTGATAGAAGGCAGCTAGCTATCCAGTGCTTGCTGGAAGAGAGATACTAGCATTTTAAAAATTGCTACTGCTCAGTATGAAGTACTAGAAATAGAAAAAAAATGGGCTTAGAGCCAAATGTGAAATCTCCAAGTAGGTATTACAAGTTAAAGTGTGGAGATATCAAAAGGTTTGATGTATGTTCCCTTGGCCATTGTGTTTAAAGACCATCTCAACATTGTTTTCCTTGTTATCCATACCCCTTGCATCCATTATTATCACCCTTTCCAAGTTTTGTTCAATCCTTTCCCATCTAAGAAGTTGTTGCATACCTTGTTTTCATTACATGCTTTGCAATGGCTGGTATAGTTACCCATCACTCTTAACACCAGCTGATGGAGCAAATTGTGGGAATTTTGTCTCACTGCACATAATGGAAAATCAGGAGCAGAACAAACGTATTTGCTCCAGTCTTTCCATTTACACTGGAAAATCACCTTAGATTTATATCTAAAAGCTAGGAGGATTAACTTTCAATTAACTCTCCCAACCAAGTTCCTACAACACAAGAGATCAAAGTTAAGATATTTTATTTTAGTTACCAATTGTCTTTATGATGCTATGGCTTTACCCCATTTAGACTCAAACTCTGGGAAGAGCAAATTATTTCCATGCTCTTGCCAAGAAAACTTCATGTACATATTCAGTTAACTATCTCAAGTCAAATGTGACTCAAAGAAGTCTTTCTGACATGAGTAAACAAAAGAAGAGCCAGTCTTTGTATTTTTAGCAATGAAATTGAAAACAAACCCTTTTCTGACATTGCATAGTAGTTTTCCCCCTAGTACTTTAGCCCCTCTAGCAAGAAAAAGGCACACCCAGCAATGGCTTTATTTTGCCTACTATTATATAAATTATGGGACTTAGAAAATAAAAACCAAATCACATTTTCAACATGAACAGAAATAGACCAGCTAGAAATATTTCAGTTTATTTAACTTGTTAAGTAGAGTATGATTTTTCATCTAGTAGTACCAGAGAGTGGACTGTTTTGATTAACTACCTGGTGCTTAATGAACACAGCTTTTACAAAGGTTCTTAAAGAGACTCATACAGGAGGGCCAAGCCCAAGGAAGCAAATAAAAAGCACATTTTAAACAAAGATTATACAAAAAATTATGCACACTCTATATTCCCTTTTTGATAATGTTAGAAAGTGCAGATCTGAAAAAGGTAACAATTTCTATTTACAACACTAATCAATACATCAATATGTGAGGAACAGAACTGTGTTGATTTGTCCCCTCAAGTCCCTGGTTTCTGCCTTAAACTTTAACAGCCACTCACCTGGGATTGATTAACAAACAGGATAGGAATCAATTCCCAAGCGTAAGGGAGACAGGAAAGTTATTATGAAACCAGATCAAGGCTAGAGTTCCAAACGCTTTCATTTTATTAAAATTAGTCAGCCTCATCAGCCAATTTAATTAGTAGAGGAAATGTTCTAAAAACAAGTGCAAAAAGGTTGTCTCAAGCTTGTCTCGGAAACTACATGGGGGTGGGGAGGAAGAGGAGTTTGCCAGGAAATCCTTTTACAGACAGGCCAAGTGGTGAAAAGAATGACTCAGCAAGGCACCCAAATTTAACATTAGCCTCAAAAGATACAAGCCCTTGACCACTGTTCCCAGTATTTTCAAAACTGAACACCACCTCTCTGTTGTTTAAATATAGGTGTCTAAATGACATTTGTAGCAGATCTAGAATTAGAGGCAAATCAGGAAACCAGAAAAGCAAGGCCCGTTCCCATGGGACCCCCAAAAGCAGTGCATACTTGCTTCCTTATGTAGAAAATTTAAAGTGGTATTTATGCTTAATATTCTTCAGTATTAGTTGAAAGAAGTTACAATTGCCCAGGGTTGTAAACAAGGGATTTTTATTGTGAAGAACTTAACACAGAAGGAAAACATTCTAGGGGTGTGATCATTCAAACTTACTTGCCCTCTTTCTCCCCCACCCACCTACCCACATTTTAAATATTGACTAGGCTACTGAGTCACCTGCCTGGAGCAGCAAAGAAAACCAAATTCTTTATGAATGGCTGTAGATTTGGGAACCACATGGTATAGTCATACACAAAGATTGAAGACAGCCACATCATCCTCCATAGAAAACTAGTGCATGCAATTAACTCTTCCATATCATAAACCCCAACAACTATGCAGGAAGGAAGGGAGAAATAGTAATTGGTCTGACAGCTGCTAGACAAAGGTTAGTAGATACTTCACGTTTTACCTCAGAAAGCTAGATTTGTGATCTGTACTTCGAATTGAATTTGGCAATCATACTGTATTGCCATCTCTTAACACTTCACGCTATATATATAAAAAAATAAAACCGGCATGCAGGCAAAAAAAAAGGGGAAGGGGACTGCTAGAGGAAAAAAAATGGCAGCAGGAACTCGTCAGAATTTAAACCAACAGGAAAAGAGACATCAAGCAGATTGGAATAGCTTGCTCTAACCCCTTTGTCCTCAATCCTCTACATCAATCATAGTAAAGTCACCACAATAGAATTTGATCTTCTGTCTTGCTTCCACCAGAACAGAAAAAAAGTGGGGAGGGGAAGAACTAAAGTTCCTTTCCACATAAGGCACAGGACAAAATAAACCCGCATGCGCTGGAGCGCCGGAAACCCCAAAACCAGGTGGCCGGTGTGCATGCGAACGGTCTTTAGGTTTCCAGCACTCCAACATGCGTGAAGACCAGCTGGCTGGCATGCATGCGCACACTGGAAACCACAAAAGCAGCTGGCAATGGCGCACGTGCAGACAGAGAGGGCACTATGTGCCATCTCTGGCACACATGCCATAAGTTCACCAGCACGGTCCTAGGACATAAGACAATGTTGTGTATGAATTAGTTGTAATGTCATGTGGAGGTGGGTGGGATGGTCTTTGTGTCTAGTTGTTTTGGCATGCAATACCCAGTAGCGTCATCTTGTGGGAAGAAGTTGAAACAGTTTGTGTTCAGGATGTGACGGGTCTGTAGATATTTTCACAGCCATCATTTTGGCTCAGCAGGTTGGCTTCATCAAGAGCCATGGTGGCGCAGTGGTTAGAATGCAGTACTGCAAGCTACTTCTGCTGCCTGCCGGCTGCCTGCAATTTGGTAGTTCAAATCTCACCAGGCTCAAGGTTGACTCAGCCTCCCATCCTTCCGAGGATGGTAAAAATGAGGGCCCAGATTGTTGGGGGAATAGGCTGACTATGTAAACGGCTTAGAGAGGGCTGCAAAGCACCGTGAAGCGGTATATAAATCTAAGTGCTATAGCTATCACCCAAGAGACTGATACTGATACTGGATGTCATGAAGGGGCAGCAAATTCAAGGATGAAACATTCATAGTCTTATTGCATTTTCTGAGAAGCAGAAGCTCGCAGTGGTTTCCTAGCTGAAGCAGGAAAATGCCTTGTGTTGCCTAGGGGTTAGTACATTAAAGCAAGACATTAACCTGTGTCCCCTGCTCTTTTATCCTGGAAAAAAAAAAGCTTTATCACTCAATCCTGCAGTGCAATAGTAGACAGGAAAGACAGAATAATCCTAACACAATTGTCATGGTGGGTAGTCTGAATTTCTTTGGCTTGGTTCTTAAATAGTTCACCATGCCTTTGTTCTCATTCGCCATTGTCCTATGTCGCTGGCTTTCCCCCTCTGTTTTATTTCTAGGGGTTTGGTACCATTTCTGTCCCTCGCGTCGCTGCCACTTAAATATTATCTTCTCTTTATTTTATTTATTTATTGGCTACTTCTGCCAACTGTAACTCTTTTCAGATCCTCCTATTGCCACCTGTCTGGCTTGCGGTTTCTGTGCTGTTGTGGAATTATCCCTTATCTACTCCCTTGAAGAAAAATCCATTCTCATTTTCTCTGCCTCTCTCTGTGTGTGTTTTCCTATCTCAGACATTTTCCCCTTCATCCAGCCCCACACCTCCTATTTCCTGCCTGATTGTTCTCCTTAGATGTTTCATTGCCAACTGAGATTCACTATGCCAAAGGCTGAACGGCTCTTCATTGCTTTCAAGCCTCCCTCTTCTCAGTTACTGTCAACAACGTAACTTTCCGCCATGGTGACATGCACAAATCCTTGGTTTTATCTTCGATTCCTCCCTGCCCTTTGTCTGCCTATCCAGTTTGTTGCCAAGGCATATTGTAGATGGAAATGTACTCCCCCTTAAAGATCACTTACACAGCTTATGGATGCTTTTTGGCGTAGCTTTCTTGACGAAGAAGCTACAGGCATCCGCAGCTCATAATCTTCTACTAACTTTGGCAAATGTACCACCTCTTTTAAGGTCTGGCTGCAATGATTCATACTTTAGTTCAACCATTTCTGACCTGGTGGGTTTCAAACGCTATTCCTCTCATTATCACCCACCCACTGCCTTGGCTTATGACCATCCTAGCTGAGGGTGAAGGAAATGGTATTTTAACTTATGGTGGTTGACACTAGCTTGGGAATTAACAGAATAACAGAGTTGGAAGGGATATTGGAGGTCTTCTAGTCCAGCCAATAAATTGTTTGAAGCAAACAATAAATTGTTTGAAGCAAACAATCGCTTCAAACTTAATGTAAACCGCTCCAAACTCGACTGCAGAAA
>JANHGD010002357.1:277616-291993 GCA_027560375.1 Imantodes cenchoa
TTCTGTAAACCGCTTAGAGAGGGCTGTAAAGCACTATGAAGCGGTATATAAGTCTAAGTGCTATTGCTATTATTTGTCAAGCATGTATAAGATAACAGATATAAGTATAAAAATGATTATGAATACAGGAAATGGATACAAATAAATGGGAACAGTAGAACAGAAATGGTAGGCACGTTGATGCGTTTATGCACGCCTCTTACAGGCCTCTTAGGAATGGGATGAGGTCAACAGTAGACAGACTAAAGTTAAAGTTATAGGGGTTTGAAGATGTAACAACAGAGTCAGGTAGAGCATTCCAAGCATTGACCACTCTGTTGCTGAAGTTGAATTTTCGGCAGTCGAGTTTGGAATGGTTTACTTTAAGTTTGTATCAATTGTGTGCTTGTGTATTATTGTGGTTGAAGCTAAAGTAGTCACTGACAGGTAGCACATTGTAGCAGATAATTTTGTGTAGTACGTTTTGGTCTTTCTGCTGTGATAAGATGATTGTTTTTCACATGGGCACATGCAGAGATATCATATCTCATCAGGGCTTTTCTTATTGCATACAAGAGATAATTATGGGAAAGCCTTATTTGGTTTGAAGAATAATAGTTTCGAAAAGCCTGTTGAGTGCAACTATCTTGATAGCGTGTAATCAGGTATTACAATCAAACAAATTAACTTAAATCCAGCTCATGATGTGCTGCAGTGTATAACTTCATCATGAACTGAAGAGCACTGCATTACAGCATTCTGTTTACAATTTAATTAAACTTTCCTAGCCAGCATGATCACATTTGATGCTGGACTTGGGCCAGCATGATTGTTTTTGAGTACAGCTCTATTGTTGCAATACTGCGTTTATCAAGATGGAATGAATGCATAATAATGTAGATGGGGTGTGGGTAGCATTATATTATGTATGAGCTCATAGGAAAAATATGATGATGCAAGGTGAATTTGTGGGAAACAGTGTGCATTTAAAAAAAACCTCTCAAAAATATTAAGGATGTATTTACTGCAGCGTAGCTTTCACCAGCATAATTCAAGTCCCAACATTTTCATTATTTATTTATTGCCATATTTATGTACTGCAGTTCTATAAGGGCGCCCAGTGGTTTATATGTATTCACAAAGTAATAAAGCCCTAAAATCTTTATGAAGAGTCCAGGGTTGTTGGATACGAGATGGGTGGCAAATAAATTTCATAATAATAATTTTAAAAATAATAACATTAATAATATTCCCCTTGGTGTACAAACAAGCAACAATCTCGGCCCGTGATGGCGAACTTATGGCACGCATGCCAGACGTGGCACGCAGAGTCCAATCTGTGGGAACGCGAGCCATTGCCCCACTTCAGCTCTGCCACGCGTGCACCTGAAAATGGCCTGAAAAACAGCCAAAAACCAGGCATGTGTGTGCCGGCCAGCTGGTCTTCAGGTTTCCGGTGCTCTGGCGTGCGCGAATATCAACTGGCCGGCACATGCACACACGTTCCAGTTTGGGCACTTGGTGCTGAAAAGGTTCGCCATCACTGATCTAGGCTATAGTGTCTACCAGTTCAACATTCTGGAATAAACCCATATTTTATGAGTATAAAGTTCATGTGTAAAGAATAGTCCCACCATCAACTTGTAACATTTTTGACAAGCAGAAACATTTTCCTTTATTTCCTTTTTATATTCAAAAAGGACAACGTAAATAGTAGTGTTTTAGCAGGAGGTTGCTGCTATGCAATAGTACTGCTTCCCAGAGTTTCATTATCCGATTGTGTTGCCTTACACAAGGAGCCGAGGTGGCTCAGTGGTTAGAGTGCAGTACTGCGGGCCACCGAAACTGACTGCTAGTTTAGCAGTTCAGCAGATCAAATCTCACCAGGCTCAAGGATGACTCAGCCTTCCATCCTTCCGAGGTGGGTAAAATGAGGACCCAGATTGTTGGGGGCAATATGCTGATTCTGTAAATCGCTTAGAGAGGGCTGTAAAGCACTATGAAGCGGTATATAAATCTAAGTGCCATAATCTAAGTGGAGTAATTTTGACCAAGAAACATTTTGAGCTCGTCTGCAAGCTATTTGGATTCATCATTTGATCTGTTATTCAGTTAATAATAAAACAATATTTTAGCAGCTTTGTATTATCAATAAACAATATCCATGCCCACATAAGTAATGAAAAGATAGAGAAACATTAACTTCCCCAGTGTCAATCTGTGAGTGTAAGTTGTTTATTTATTTATTCATTCCACCAATTTTTATAGCCACCCATCTCGCAACCAAGCAGCTCTGAGGGGCATACAACACAGCTAAAAAAATTAATAGTTACATATTTAAGATTTTGTGCAAATTGTCATAAAAGTTCTAGCACTTCGTTTCTGCTGAAAAAATCTAAATTTTACACACACACACTTAGTAAAGGATATGGGGAGCTTTAATCTTTGATATCAAAAATAAAATGCGGTGTTTTTTGTAACGTGGAAACTTCAAGTAGATCTTTTTTTCTTTCTCAGATTCTAAATATTAATGCTTCTTGTTAAATCACAGTTGAATTTAGGCTTGCTCATACTAAGTATTCATAAGTTAGCCTTAGCTTTATTGATAGTTTATATGCTATCTGTATAATGCAGTTATAAATAAGGCGGTTGCACATATATCATACTGTTTTTCTGTAAAAACAAACATATCAGTGATTTTTAGGAGTGGTGAAGCATGTTCCTAAATGAAAATATTTTAAATATTATCCTATAGGTTCAGACTTCAGTAAAAGTACTTTGCAGTCTATGGTTAAAGAAACAATGACTATTTTTATTTGCTTCTTAGATTGATATTCTACCTTTTGCTCAGGAACTCAAAGCAGCTTTGAAATAAAATTCTCATATTGTTAAAATCTACTGATATGGTGTACTGTAAGAGTCTATATAAATGGCATAGAAGATCTGTAATTAATTTGAATATTTCCATAGCTGGAGACTAGAAGTTTAAGATAATAACATCTATATACTCTTAATTTAGGTGAAATGTTGTAGAGCAACAACTTTTGAACCAAGAAATCTGAAATGGGCCAAAATTTGGACAACTTGGCCTATCGCTGGCCTGATGCGGCCTGCTGGTTACATGTTTGACATCTCTGTTCTATATAATTATATCACCCAGTTCTGTATCCCTAAAATATGTACAGAACATTTGTCATTTATTTTATCTGGAAAACAAATTCCAGGTAAAATATTGCAACTCAACTTTATTGATTTAGGCTATACTAATAGAATCATAAAAACCTGACAGTGTTTTCCTTTCCCTCCCTCCTATGCCAAAGAGAGTTAAGACAGAGCCAATTTAAGTTTCTAATATTTTCTTCCTTTCCTGGGTTGACCGATACATTCCATCTACAAGGTTATCTGTATGGTTCTCTACAACTATGCAAAGAAATGAATTTGGGGGGTTCTTACATATCTGTTGAAATGAATCCATTGATATTATTTGCTAGGTTCAATTCTGTGACCAGCTTTAATGTAGGCAAAAGCCACAAAAAGTGAGAGTACGTATTGTTTCCTTTGTGTGCTATGGAAATTTTGGTTTCTTTTTAAATCATTACCTTTTGGCAATTTTATATAGGTTGGATAGTAAGCAGTAGCATGGGCTATAAGACTACCTAATTTGGTAGCCCTTACAAAACTATGGGGTAAGTACCTTATCTCAAATTTCCATTGTTCCCTTGGCAGAGCAATCAAAATATTTTGAGTTTCATTCTTTCTAAATACTTGATACATGAAATATGAAATGTTCCAATAGAACATTCTGAATAGGGTGGTTTCGTTCTGAGTTTGGAACAAAGCATTTGTTTATTTTGTGCATACCCATGTGATGATGTCTTTTAGATTATTGGAACTGATTTTTGATATAAGATTTTAAACAGGGTGTGTATAGAACCATGATGGTGAACCTATGGCATGTGTGCCAGAGGTGGCACGTAGAGCCCATTCTGTGGGCATGTGCACCGTCGCCAGCTGCTCTTCTGGTTTGTGGCACATGGATACGTGCCAGCCAGCTGATCCTTGCGTGTGCTGGAGCCCCGGAAACCCAAAAACCAGCTTGCTGGTGCGCACGTGGTCTTTGGGTTTCTGGTGCTCCGGTGCATGCTGGGCACTCGGTGCTGAAAAGGTTCACCATCACTGGTGTAGAAGGAGCAGCAGAACCTGAGGGCGGAGTTAAAAGAACAATCAATCTAAAATCCCTACAATTTATTAGCAGAGCCATGTTGGCACATCTGGGAGAAACCCGAATCTGAAGTCCCAGGGATTTCTCAACTAAAATGGCTTTGGCCTGACAACTATCCTGGTTGTGTTTGTGTTTGCAGACTTCCAGCAAATGGCCATTCACCACTTTATGTAGCAATTCAGTTCACTGACTGACAGCTTGTACGGTCAGGAAATTCCTGCTGACTAACCCTATCCTCAAAGCTTTCTCATTGTAGTTTTAATTCATTGGTTCTGTTCTGTTCTCTGTGGTGGTAAAAAATATGCACATTTTTGATAACCCTTTAAATATTTGAAGACTGCTATCCTATCTCTCCACTCTTGTCTCCTGTGAGCAAAATAGATATATGTTTCTTCATAAAGATTGATTCCAGACCACTCACATCTTGGTAGCCCCCTTTAAACTCACTCCAATTTGTCACTGTTCTTTTTGAACAGTAATACCCAGAATCCAGTATTCCCAATGTAGAGAATTTGGTCAGAGCAGGTGTTCTACACTTCCTGTAATCTGGACTTTAGCCTCCTGTGAATGCAATTCAAGATATAATTTCTGTATTCACAGTTGATTACATTGTTGATTCATGTTCATCTTGTGGCCTACTCAGATATCAAATTCTTTTCCAGTTTGTCATTTTTTTTATCAGGTCACTAATAGAAATGTTGACGAATACAAGGAATAGATGCTGTGGCATTCCACTCCATACTATTCTTCACGCTGTTTGAAAGCCATTATGAATACTCTCTGGGTGTGGTCATTTAGCCAATTATGAGTCTATTTTGCATCATACAGTAGAGGGCATGTTTTAGCATTTTGTTAATGTAGCTATCAAGAGACTTTCTCAAATGCTTTGCTGAGTTCAAGGTACAGTGTCCACAACGTTCTCTGATCTATTAAACCTGTGGTTCGTTCAAAAAAGAAGATAAGGTTAACTTGGCTAATCCATTGTACCTTTTCTGTTTGTATTCTTTTCTAAGTTCGTATGCATATGTTGCTTTATAATCTGCTCAAGTACCTTGCGCAGTATAGATATTAAACTGACAGGTTTGTAATTTTTCTGGGTCTCCCTTCTCTTATTTTAAAGATAAAAAAACATTTGCTGTTCACCAATTTCCCATGAGTTTTCAAGCATTGTATTTAGAAGTTTTGTGATAATTTCCTCTAGTCCCTTCAGTACTTTAGGAGTTAATTCAACTGATTGTGGAGAAATTAATTTACTTTATCTGAGTTTTTACCTTGTTCTGTCCTAAACTATAGCTACATTGCCGCCAGTTGGAGCTTCATTTCTTATTTGAGAAAAAGTACGCTAAGCATCTCAAACTGACTTTAAGTTGACCTTATAACCCTAACCCTTAGAGTTTCTTTTGTTTTATCCCACTGAAATAGTGGGGGTGAGGTTGTGGAAGGGAAGTGATGGAATATAAACACTGAGGAAGGGAAGGAATATAAACATCAAGTATATAAACACCTTATTATGATTTGATTTGATTTGTTTGCCGCCCATTTCACACACAGAAATGTATAGAATCACAATGAAAATACAGATAACTAAAACTAAAAGATGGGGAGGAAAGGCACATAATTTAAAATGGGGAGTGGGAACTGCTATTAGTTGATCAACCATTTCCAGTGTGGTACTCCCCCATTGGGGCCCCAAGCCGACTGTCAGAGCCAGGTCTACAGGCTCTTGTGGAGGATGGGAGTCAATCTCACCTCAGGGAGAAGAGGTTCCAAAGGGCCAGGGCCATGGCAAAGAAGATTCTTCTCCTGGATCTCACCAGCCAGAATTCCTTGACCGTCAGGATCTGCAGCATGCCTCCTCTGCAGGTCTGGGTAGAGTGGGTCTGTCTCATAGGGGTGGGTCAGTTCTTCAAGTAACCTGGACCTATGCCATGCAGGGCTTTATAGGTAACCAACACCTTGAATTGTACCTGGAAGCAAACTGGCAGCCAATGCAGCTTGTGGCACAGCGGTGTAACATTGGCCACTCTAGAAACTACCGTGCGCTGTTGTTCTCTGCACCAGTTGAAGCTTCCAAATGCTTTTCAAGGGTAGCCTCATGTAGAGCACATTGCATTAGTCTAAGCATTAGAAGACCAGAACATGAATGACTGAGCACAGGGACTCCTGATCCAGGAAAGACCGCAACTAGTGCACAACCAGAAATTGTGCAAAGGCTCTTTTAGCCGTGACTACTCTCTGCTCTTTGAACAGGGGTCGCAACTCCAAGGAAACCCACAAGTTGTGGACTGAATCTGTCTTATGGTAGTGCCACCCATCCAGAACTAAAGATGTCAAAATCTTTAGTTCTGCTAAAGCTCCATGCACCCAAAGCCACTCAGGCTTGCCAGTGTTCAGCCAAAGCCTGTTGTCTCTCATCCAGACCCACACAGCCTTCAGAAACTATGAGATGGAGCAACAGCATCGCTTGGGCACCTGGGGTGGAGATATAAAGTACAGTATCATCTGCATATTGATGATACCTCAACTTGTGGAGATGGACGATCTCACCTAGCAGCTTCATGTAGATGTTAAACAGAATTGGAGAGCGTACTGGACCCTGCGGCACGCCACGGAAGATATTACACAGGATTAAACAGACTACTAAAGGTCACAGGTTTGAAATGCAATTAAATAAAATTTTGTTTTAATTGTACATTAATACATTCATGATAGTAGACTGAATAATATACACCAGGTACACAAATTATGCTGCATTTTGGGTAGGACTTTGCTCTTTTTTTTCTTGCACATATACTAAAAAGTTCTCAAGGCAACTAAGAAAAACATTAAAACAAAGAATAAAATGCAAGTGAAATTAAAATCAATTTAGAAACTAGGAGAATTAGGAGGACATATAGGAGAACAAGTAACTAAAGCCTTAAAAAGCCTTGAAAATGTCATATTACACCTGAAAGCTGAGACAATTGGAGCTAATTGAACCTTAAGTAGGTAAAAATAAAGTAGGAGAAGAAACTGAACATTGGAAAGAATCAGAACTTTCTAGTTACTTTTAATCTCTGGACAGAATCCTATAAGAACAGTTATTTATTTATTTATTTATTTATTTATTTATTTATTTATTTATTTATTATTTGTGCTTATATGCCACCCAACTCCACAGGGACTCTGTGCGGCTTACAACATGAATAAAGCAAACAAATAACAGTGAGAATAAAAATATAAAGAACAGTAAAATAAAATCATTAGAAAAAACAATGTAAAAATCCCCCCCAGACTTTAAAAACATTCATACCGAGTCATACATTCCGTGGGCCACTGCAGATCTTACTTAGCGTCAGTGGCCCCAGGCCTGCTGGAAAAGCCAGGTTTTAACGGCCTTTCTGAAGGCCAGGAGGGTGGGGGTTGTTCGGATCTCCGGGGTGGTGGTGGTGGTAGTTGATTCCAGAGAGCGGGGGCAAGTAATACTTTAGGCATTTTGTTTTTATTTGTTTCCAGTGATAGCCACCACCTTAATTTACATAGGGAAGTGGTTTGGTATACTGATCTTTTAGAATTTACCAGGATGATAGTTGATTAATTTATTCCTGCCTCAGAGCTCCTTTGACTCCCAATTGTACCATTGGCAATTAACATTTTGTTATTTTGACAGTAAAATATACAAATAGTCACTAGATTTATCTAAATAAAGCGTACACATGAAATTATAGTTACATTTTTAAAAAAATGCCAGATCCAGGAAATGTGTAAAATGTTTTTCTCTTGGAGTAGCCAGGAGGCTTCTCAGCACAAATTAGTTCTTGGAATTGAGAAACATCTTTTCCCAGGAGATTTTGTTATAGAACTGTTAATAGATCAGGAGATCTGGCTGTGCACCTGAGTCATTCTGGAAATCAGTGGCAGTAGAAAACAAACCTCAAATCTTTTTGTTGATATCTTTTATATATTAAGTTACATGTATAAACTTATTTTCATTTATTAGAAACCTTACTAGGCTCATCTTGTGAACCTGAGGTAAGTCATTCTAATTTTTATGTAACTACAGTCTAGAATTCTAATGTACAATTTCCCTCAGCGGTTTGTCACTGCATTTTTCCAGGAAGTTCTTCTCCCCCACCCCCCCGCCAATTTCCCAGTCTACCATGCAGGCCTAGTACTCCCTGGAGATCTTGCATTCAAAGGCTAACAAGGCCCAGGCTTAGGTTTACAACCCAAGTACTGATGTGTTGCCATCTTCAAGGATGATCTTTAGTTGCTGTATTTCACATCTTCGTTGTAGGAGAGTCAAATAATTTAATATGCTAAACCAATGAATCTCAGTGTTGACATTTTGTCTTTTCAGACTTCATGTACAGCAGTTGTTTCCTTCGTAGAATTTGTAGCATCAGACTACTGTACGCAGGAAATACACTATTATTGAAACTATGAAAGTCTTTAATTTCCTCAGTGCATCCAGAGAGTATGTCAGGATAGTGCAAACATGGCAATGATATAATGGCTTGTAAAGTAGACTCTACAGTAGTAAACTTAGCTTGTATAAAATAGTGTGGATATCTTGGAGTAAAACTGGGCCTAAGTCAAGCTTGTGACATACAGTCAAATGTGCTAGAAATTACTAGTACTTTCACTACAGTAAGAACAGAATGCTAAATGTGGTACAGGTTAATTAAGACTGGTAAATATAGAGTTTCTCTGTCTTGCTTAAAATTGTGAGATGAAAGCTTTTTTTTTTTTTAACCAAAGCCATGATGGGCAACAGAAATTAGTATTTTGTGTTCATCTGGTAATCTATATCATCAATAATAATAGTTATATAGAAAATTGTGACTTAGAATGTAAAGATATCAAACAAATGAATAAAAAATAGGTATGATAAAGTATGTGTAATATTTGGATCCAAAGTAGGCAAGGATACTTTAGATCCTGTGTGGACACCCTAATGCTACTTGTCAGCAACTTCTAAAGGAGCTGTGCCTTTTTCTGAGGTCACAAAGGGAGATGTCCAGGGTTAGAGAAATACTCAATGAGTTTAGGAGACATTGCATGTTGGGGGAATGATAATAATATAGAGTTGCCAGCAGGTACATTGAAGTTGCCAATGTCAGATTGTAAACACTTTTGTCCACTTCAGTTTACAATACTATCTTTGCATATCACATTTCTGCTCTTCTAAAGGTCATTGAAAACTATGTGAATATGAGAAATAATGTATTGGATGATGATCGATTTATAACAAGTGCGTCAAAGTGCTTGAATTATAGAATGTTTCGCACATACATGGAGTTGTGGAACCAACGTCTTTGGTTTCTCAATGCAATAAGAGTGTATGATTAAATGTGTATTGTATTAGAATAAATGGAATGCTTAATGAATGATTCAGGATTGAACGAAGAGTTTTGAAAGACGTGTGATGTCCATTATTTTGTTTAATCAATTTGTGGCTAAATATATATGGAATCCTACAGTGATGGTAGAGCTGAATTGGTTGTAAATAATTATTCACAATATTCTGATACTTGAGAACTGAAGATACCATCATGACAATTTGAGCAATTTGCAGCAGAAGTTTGATTGTTTGTCTGATGCAGCAAGAAATATGCATCTGAAAATCTATCTAAGCTCAAAGTAATTATGTTTGACGGGAAAAATGGAGTGAACATTTGTCGATTAAACGTAATTGGTGAAAAGCTAGAACAAGTGCTTGCTTAGAATATTGGCATAGGAAAATTGATGAAGAAATGTTAAGACAATCAGATACTGGTGGAAAGTTAATACCGGGAGGCAGTATATGATCGGTTGTGAAGAAGGAATGTTTGCAAAGCAAAAATGGCTGAAAATAAAAGTATCCTTTTCCCATTTTGTTATGTGGAAAAAAATGTTTACCTAAGGGGGGAAAAACAGAATTAAGTTGAATGCTATAGGAATGGAGTACTTAGGAAACTGTGGTAAAAGGAGAAATATTGTTCTGTATTTAAATGTGAATTGAATACAAAATGAATGAGGTGATTTGGTTGCATAGAGAGAATGAGAATCAAATTGTAAAAAAATGTATAACAATGAATAGGTTAAGAGTAAGGAGAAGGTTGAAAAAGGAAATAATTTATGCCTTATGATCATTTCTGCTGTGCCATTTTTTTAATAATGGGAAAGTAAAACAAGTTGAATGTACTGTTAATTCATATGCCTCTTCTGTGAGGAAGCAAGAATTATGTTCTGGGCAATTAATCAGTAATAGTTTGGACTGAACATAGAGTAAATGGTAGATAGAAAAAATTCAAATAAAGTTATTAATTAGAGCAGGATTCTCAATAAATGATGTAGAAAATATTTGGCTCTGAAGCTTGGATAGATAAAAGTACAATTGCCTTCAATTCAACTTTTGGTGGAATGGTATGGAAATTATTTGTCTTTAGATTATCTTTGAATATCTTTCAGTTTTCTCAGTTAGCTTGTAAATCTAGATTATTTATTAAGAAGAACCAATTCAATTTTTTTTACTACCAGCTCTGTGGGCATGGCTTGGGCATGGCAGGGGAAGGATACTGTAAAATCTCCATTCCCTCCCCACTCCAGAAGAAGGTTACTGTAAAATCCCCATTTCTTCCCGATCAGCTGGGACTCGGGAGGCAGAGAATAGATGGGGGCGGGGCCAGTCAGAGGTTGTATTTACTGGTTCTCCAAACTAATCAGAATTTCCGCTACTGGTTCTCCAAAACTGGTCAGAACCTGCTGAATCCCACCTCTGCTCCAAGGCCCCTTCCAACATCGTTCTCTGTATTCTGTAAATAAAAATCTGGCTCTTTTGTTTCCTGAAACGCTCTGCTGAATTTTGATTCTTTACAAACGTGAAAGGAATTCTTCAATTTGCAGAGGACTAATATTTGGTATTGCATGATACTGAGCCTTTTTTTCTCTATGTTGTCCTGAGACCGTGAAATGATGGAAGTATTTTTAAAAGGTTCTGTCTTCCTAAGTGATGGTAGAAGAGACAAACAGTAGAAGCAGAAATGGAAATAGCCAAAATATTTTAGCATTTTCAAATCGAAATAAAATGTTCCCAATCACCCATATGCAGTCTTCCCTCCCCTCAACATTTCCCTTTTTTATTTAGAATAAAGCAGGTGCCAGAACTACATAACTGGATTTTCCATGCATGACTGGTGTTAGTACATATTATCAAAATTTGAATGTTTGTGCTGTTATGGATTGTCGTTAAGTTCAGTCTGCCTTGATGGAACTTGGAGTTCTGCCGTAGAAACTCTGTGTGCCTGATTATGAGAGGGATCAAGTTGCCAGGCATGAGGACTAAAGTCTTTTTGTTGTTGTCTTATACTTGTGGAACTTTTTTCCACTTGAAATACTGTACATCACGCACTCTCATTGAAGATGTTCACAAAGGGGGTTTAGAGGCCTTCCTTATTTCTGAATTATTAAATTTTAGGTTGCTATGTATATATTTCCACTATGATTTCTACATATGATTTTATTTTTCTGATAATGTAAATATTGTGAATATAGATATGGAAAGCTGTTGTCGAAGATGTTAAGAGGCTGTCTATACATAATAAATAAAGGGGTGCCTCTTTGGAATAAGATATCATAGTGGTATGAAATCTTCATTCCACGCATGTTCTCTGGACTCTCATTTGTAGCCCGCAGAGCTGCTGAAAATTGGTTGCATTAATTTTTCAGTGATGGACATTACAGAAATAAATATCAAAATACACCTAGGGCTCCCCCCCCCCGCTTTTTAAAGAGCAACCTCCTAAAAAAGCACACCGCCTGTGACCTTTGAAAGTCCTCAGAATTGTATGCCACTAAATTTTCCAGAATCAGTACTCACTATGTTTGAAAACTGCTGTTCTTTTTTTCCATTCCACCTTTGCCTGTAAGATAACTAATTAGGAAGAAGGAACACTTTCTTGAACTGTACGGAGACATACACCGTCTGTAACTACCTTACATAATCTTCCTTCTTTCAAGATCTTGATTCTAATTAAAGCTTTGGACAGCATTGCTTAATCACAGTAATCTAGGTCATGTCCTTTTCAAACCTTTCTCTCCAGCAGGTTTACAGGTAAATATACTCCTTACCTGTTTCTGTTGCTATACTGAATTGTTTACCGTATTTTTCAGACTATAAGACACACCAAGATTTCAAAGAGATAAGTAAGAAAAAAAGTTTTTGTCCTCCCCGGCCCCAGGAGCACTCTGCAAGCCTCCCAAACCCTCTGCGCACCCCATTTTTTGAAAAAATGGGCTGTTTTTTGAAAAAACGGGGGTGTTTTTGCCTTTTCCCCAGCCCCCAGGAGCACTCTACAGGCCTTCCAAACCCTCTGTGCACCCCATTTTTATGAAAAATGGGCCCATTTTTCGCAAAAATGGGACGCGGGGGTGGGGCTTTGGGAGACCAAAAATGCCTGTATTTGGTGTATAAGACGCACCGACATTTTCACCCTCTTTTTGGGGGGGGGAGGTACGTCTTATAGTCCAAAAAATACAATAATTTTACTGAAAGCAGTCTTGACCAGTAATTAATTCACAAACAAGATAATCTCTCTCTCATCCCAACCTGTTTTATAGGGTTGCAGTTGAAGAAAAAATAGGAGGGAAGGTGTGTTGGAGATATTTACCATCATGAGTTATTTATAAAAATAATAAAGGCAGGAAATGTGTGTGTGTGAGTGCGCGCGCGTATGTGTGCATGTACATACTGTATGTATTTTTTTTGTGCCTTTCATTGTTAAATAAAGTTATGTGAACAATTTATAATGCTAAGGAGACTGCTCTATCTTACTAATCAAAAGAGAAAGGAACTTGATATTTTTCGTAATTGATCAAAACAATTTTTGTGTGTCCTCTGGGTGGCACCAGTGTTTAAATGATAAAATCAATTCATGACCTTAAAAATGTGACCGCTTTCTTTTGCATTGTTATATATTATAGCTATATATAGCCTGAAAGTCTAACTAGTATATTAAAAGCAGCTTTGTTGAACAGCAGGAAAGCTTTAAGGGTGGAGCTGTTTCCTTATTCTTCTGGGTATTTGCAGGGTTTTTTTTTTTAATAGCTGTTATATCAAGATGGAAACTTATCAAGCTGACTTGGAGGGTAAGAAGGTGGACAGAATCCTATCTGGGTTTAGTTAAGAGGCTCATTTGTTTCTAAAAACAATAGTTTTCATATGGCACAGTAACTTTCTACGATATGTGGATTTTTATTTATTTACTTTCCCTGAATGCCACCCATTTCTGAAGACCCTGGGTGACTAAGATATCAAACTATAAAAATGATCAGCAAGCCCCAAACAATATAAAAATAAAAGAAGTAAAAATATAACCAAAAATGGCATCAATTACACCCTCTTCCTATGCATGAGATGCAAAGTAGATCTTCATAATATTCCTAAAGTCTAAGATAGTGATGGTTAACCTTTTTGTTGCTGTGTGCCATAATGCAATGTGCACGTGACCTCCCTGCACACGTCCCGTACATGCGCACACACTCCCATGCTTCCCAGCGCATTCGCGCACACGTCTCCCACATTCCCCCCACCTCCCACGGCGGAGACCCAAAAACCAGCTGGCCAGCGGAAGGTACGTGCGCATGCATGGTGGAGCTGATCTGGTGCCATAGGTTCGCCATCAGAGGTCTAAGAAAATGAAGCTGACCAAAACTCAGAGAGGAAGGAGTTCCAGATAGTTGTGATGGCATCTGAAAACCCCTGATTCTACGGCCACATCAGGCCAAGATGCCATAGGGATGGGACCTGGATTCCATTTGGTTTGGTTGGATGGGCAGATGAACATAGGAGGAGCAGTCTCTCAGATAAACAGATCTTGAGCCAGATGGAATCTTAAAACTTCTCTCAATTACTCAAGTCCTAGACATCTCTTGCTTGGACTATTGCAATGCACTTTACATGAGGCTATGCTCAAAGAATATCCAGGAGTTACAGCTGGTGCAGAACAAAGTTGTGAGGACACTTTAGGGCAGTGATGGCGAACCTTTTTTTTGCTTGGGTGCCAAAAGGGTACACGTGCGTGCAATAGCTCATGCGCAAGTGGCCACACCCATAATGCAATGCCCTCCCCTCGCACATGCATGCACAAACCCCTGACTCCCCCCCCTCCCGCATGCACACAGATCTCACTAAAGCCTCCGGACTTCTGGTATGTC
>JANHGD010002357.1:310586-321390 GCA_027560375.1 Imantodes cenchoa
ATTATACCGTTGTTTTTATAAATGGCTGTACACCGCCCTGAGTCCCTAGGGAGAGGGCGGTATATAAGTATAATAAAATCAAAAAAATCAAAAATATATAAGCAAACAAACAGTCTGTTATTCACATATATACCTGGAGAAATGGGTCACAAGGAGTTGAAACAACTAATTGACCAAACGTCTATATTTATTTAAATGTTAGTACAATGGCAGTCTGTTGGCTATTTCTCCATGTATACATGCAACCATCTTTAAATGGTTTTAAAACTATTTGATGGAGAACCCTTTCAGTTCTGAATTGTCATTCTACAAATTAGGAGCCTACAGAGAAAATGGACTGCAATGCGGTGTGGTGTGGTGTGCCCATGTAAGAATAAAAACAATGAATGGGGAACAAGCATCAGAGAGCTTAAAACAAGTGACAGATATTTCAGTTAGAGACATGGATCATCTTCAATGTGAATGAGGATTCTTTGGTTATCCACCTCAGCTGCTCCAAGATGATCCAAGATGGGGTGGATAGAAGAAAAACAGGAGGGCTTCCATCTTAAATACAACATAGATGGACAGCAGATGAGAGTCTGGAGACTATGGTAGCACCTAAGATGTGAGAGGAAGATGGTTGGGGGTCCCATTTGAATGTGACTGACAGTGAGACAGTTCTGAGAAGCAGGTGCTTCTATTCTCCCCACTTAAGAACACTTTTCAGCATTCTGTTATGACCCAGAGCACGGCACAGAGATAACACAAACAGCTGGAAGTTCAAACTAGGCCTTTTAGTGCTCCAAATCTCCCCCAAACAAACCTCAAAACAGCCTCTGGTCGCAATTAGTCCAGCCCAGCGCTGTCTGAACCAAGGCTGCACAGCAATAAATCCCAAATTTATCTAGCAAAACAAGAACAAAGCAAGAAGTTCAGGTACCAAAAGATCCAGATAATCAGTCCAGAACACCATACATGTTGGCACACAACACTCAGCATTTGATCCTGACAAATGCCCCTCCCCACAGCATCTCCTTAAGTCTCATTCTCCAGGTGTGCCTGGTGAAGCTGGGCAGGGCACTCTCCTTGTGAGTGACCTCCTCCATCTGAGCTGATCCCACTTCCTCTGCACTCTCCAAGCCATTGCATCAGAAGTGGGTTGTTCATGCTCCTCCGATGAGCTCTGTTCCTCCCTGCCTGCAGGCCTTGCTAATTCCAAAAAGCTTGGCCTGGACTGACTCTGCCCTTCCCCAGTTTCCTCCAAGGCCAACAGAGCTGCCTTCTCACTCACTGTCAGTTCTTGTTCCAGCTCATCTTCCACTGCAGAGTCAGACCCCGGCAGGGGCATGACACATTCCAAACTGTGCGCTATTGATTTTCATTCAGAAATCTCTGAATTTTGGCCATATGATCTTAGCTCCCTCCCCCCATATTTTGAGATGTTGACTGTGGAAATAACAGTAATTTGTTTCTAGAAGCCTCCCACCCCTATATTAACCCATCGGCAATAAGGTCTTAGGGAGTTGAAAATGGTTGAGGGACTACAAAGGGAAATTCTCCTTCTGTGCATAGAAGCATCAACTGAGCTGGATGGAGGATACTTCTTATTTCTAAAACTCTCTCTTTCCTAGACATTCTTTGATGCACATTCATTATAAACAAAAACTCAAGCAGCTTGTTGATAATTAGCTCTTCTCCGTGGCTTGCTCTGTTTGCTTCCTGTCATCTACCTGGCTAAAGAAGGCAGCATATTGTGAAAAATAAAGGGGGAAAAAAAGGTAAGAAAAATTCTAACCATGTGTTTGTTTATGCTACTAAATATTACATCTGTCATATGCAAGGAGGCTATTTAGCACTCTTTATTTGCAGTTCTCATGCAAATAGTGATTAAACCTTAACTAAATATTTGCATAGCACAGACTCCGGGTTTGAACCTTCCAGGTTTTAAACAACAGAAAGCTTAAAAATACTGCAGAATGCCTTCAGCTATTTGGGGATGATGCAGGGGGTGGGTTCCACTTACCTTCGTCACCAGTTTGCATCGCGATGTTTCGCACACGCGTGTCCCCTCGTGCAATTCTGCTTCCGCGTATGCTCAGTAGCTATAATCAGCCTGAAACACAGCTGAGGAGCTGATCAGCTGTGCTTCGGGCCAAGAAATATAGGTCAGTATTAACCTGGGGGTGGGCAGGAGGGCCCATTTTCCAAGCAGCAAAAGAGCAGAAGCCATCCAAACAGGGAAAAAATTCCCAAAAAACTTCAAAAATAAAGATGGTGGCACCCACGGACCAGCAGCAACCAAATCGCATCTGTGGTGCCATTGTGATGTCACCAGCGGGTCACTACCGGTTCGGACGACCCGGTCTGAACTGGTATGATGGTATACAAGTAGTCCTCGACATATGACTACAATTGAATGAGACAGTATCTGTCTAATAAAACAACTTCATAGTGCCACATCATTGAAGGGCTGTAGTCACCCATTTTTCACCTGCCGTAGAATTTTGCAAAGAAAACTTATCTTTTCCTGCTAATGGTCCAATAATGGTACAAATACCTGAATGGTTCATTCCTTTTGGTTGGATCAGCTATAGCAGTGGTCCCCAACCACCGGGCCGTGGACCGCACAAGAAGCGGTAACTTTTGCCTTCAGTAAAAGGCTGCTTCCTTCTGCTATCTGAATCGGGAAAGAAGATCATCCCTGGGTGGCTGTACTGCTCTATTTTTTTTTAAACGTGAAAAAGAAGGGAGGGGAGACAAGTTGAGCAGCCAGAAGAGGAGAGCGGCGTAGAAGGGGCAGGGCCAATGGAAATACGTGTTCGGTGCGAAGAGTGGCGATTGGTTGGCAAGGAGCGGCACCGCTCGGACTAACCAATCAGCAGGATGGAATGGCTAGAGCGCGCGTGGAGAGAAATTCCGCTAGTCAGTCTCTTGGGGAAGAGGTGTGTGAGCGATCGAGCTCTCTGGATTTACTGTAAAACATCAGTGGTCCCCAGCCCCCGGGCCGCGGACCTTTCCGGTCAAGCGTTGACCGGGCCGTGGTGATAAAAAGGTTGGGGACCACTGATATAAAGAACCTATTGAGCAAATTTATTTCATATATACTGCTACACTGGAGTATTTTAAACACCATAGTTTCATCTCAGTCCTATTCTAATATTTTAACTGAAGATTGTTGAAAGTTCAAAAGGGATGTGATTAATACAGGAAGAAGTGTCAGCAGAGTACATGACTTTCAAGTTAACGCGTGGCTCTGGAGAGGATTGCTTTATTGTATCTTGCTTCAGTTACAGATTGCAAACTGTTTTGAGGCTTGGTAATAAAATTAATGTGCCAAGTGCTCTTTTATTAGAATGGGATCTCTTCCAACATGTGCCAAAAAGGTCTCAAAATTACTTATTTTCTCAGTAAGAGTATACTTGATAGCTTGTCTTCCTTGACCTAAAAAGCTTGCAGTTGTCAAGGAAACCATTTTGCCATTCATAAGTTGGAAGTAGATGGAAAGTGCATGAAGAAATATGCTGGATCCAATATAGTCACACCGATTGCGTTCAATATTCCAAACACTATAGCTGCAATTGCTGTACTGCAAAACTATGCAGATCAATAATGGCAATTATTGTTTAGCTGGAGTAGCTTATAAAGTTTGGTGTAATTCTTTCAGTAGCACACACATGCAAGAAATATACTTATGGATCATCATACAATCCAATAAAACATAATAACTCCAGGACTCTGGAAATATTTTTATGCCCTTTGATGCATATTTGAAAAAATTGTTGGATAGATTTGGACCTCCACTATATAGCCTCCACTTGAATGCATGATATGAAAAGAAATTTACAATCACTCTTGATAATTGGAGTATTGAGATGTTCACAATTGTCCTGATTTTTTACATATAGTCACACTTCAGTGTTCTTTTAGGGATTTTGTATGGAATTTTACCTGTGGCCTTCCTCATGCAATGCAAGAGTATCTAGAAAGCAGTTAAACTCATGGCTTACAACCCTTTTACTATATTGGATTTTTACATGAGGAATTAATAGAGGAATAGAGAGGACAAAAAAGTAAGATACTTCATTCTATGATTCTATGGAATTTCCATGTACTGAGATTGAGTCATATACAGTTCTTTTAGTTAAGCCAAAATAGAGAACCTTTAAGTTCCCGAGAGTTACATTCCATTCCAGGAGCAAACTTCTATGGCAAGTTACTGCTTGTTTTTGAGAAGATAGCTTATAACTGTATATCAGCATTTTCAAAATGATAGCAGTCTAAACCTGTCAGTTCATAACCCTGAACAGAAAAGCTACTGTTAAATATGCCTTCTAGCCAAAAATGTTGAGTATGCTGCCCTATTTGTAGTAGCAGAAGGATGGGGGTGGAGTGGGGGTTAAATTGTAGAGTTTTAACTGTAGATTTTTAATGCTGTACACCACCCAGAATAATTCTGTGTGAGTTGGGCAGCTATATAAAATTGCTTAATAAATACATTTACTGTTTGAACACAGGCTAAGTGAGCCTCAAGAACAGTAATCTGAAGTAGCTACAGTAATTTGAATAAAAAGTCAGATTCCTTATTTTGTCCATGATAAAAGGTCTTTACTCTTTTGGGTTGTTTAGAGCAGTGTGGTGGCCTAGAGGTGAAGATGCTTGCCTCCCATTCGTAAGCTTGAGAGTTCAATCCTAGGCAGCGACAGATATTTCTCTATCAGGGCACAAAGGAAAACTATCTGGTGTGAACTCCGCATAGGCATCAGGAAGGGCATCTGGTCAGTAAACGCTCAGTTCCATTCAGTCGCCCCTTCTCCACTCTGATAAAAGGGATTACAGGGTCATAAAAATAAACAAAATTCTCTTGAATTGTTTCAATTATGAATTCCTGATGAGCAGTGTAATATTGATATGGCAAATAATACTGACCACTGTGATACATTTTTACAACGTTTTCCTAATGAAGCTACTCAAGTTTGCTAAAGTTTTGACTTCCCAGGCAGAGTGTGAAATGATAACTGAAACATCTTATAATGTTATCTGGGATTTGTTTCAGTTTGTAGATTTCTGATGAAATGGATAGGATGCCTTTTATTAAGCGCACCAACACTTATGGCTTATTATCTATTCTATACTTTCCTTCCCTCCTTCAACTGGATCTAAGAAGTCAGTGCTTTCGTAGGGGAAGATGTACTAGATGACTTCAAGGAGGAATTGATGTGTCTTTCTTCTGAAGATGCCTTCCTTCGATCTTCCCTTCTTAGGGATAGCTGTGTAGAAAGTGGTGTGACTTCAATTATAAGTGCACTAGATGAAGTGTATTATCTGGGCCCTTTTCAGGCCCTAAATAGAACAGAAATGGATAGATGACTGGTGGATTATCTCATAACATGGATAGAGAGAGTTAGTTAATTTAAGTTAATTCTTACTGACCCTTATTGTCCCATTCTTAATGTCCCTTTTGTAGCATTAATTATGATATCCTTTTGGATGAGCTGTGAGAGTTGGATACATGTTTTACAATGGTTTCTCCTTTCTAAATGGACACTACCGTAAGCAGTAGTGCAAGACGTTGAACTGAAGTGTGCTCTGTCTTAATTCCTAATGTTTAACATGTATACAAAAAGCTGCAGGAAAAGTATGGCATTGATATCAAACTGTCTCTTCTTTGACAAAGCCAAAGGTGCAAAATAATTCTTGACCCAGCGCTGGGAAGTTCTGATAACCTGGATGGAAGAAACAAGCTGGATGAACTATTTGTCTAAAAATAATTTTTGCTCAGGTTTTAACCCTGAGTGGTGTTCCTTCCTCACTGAAAGAGTACTTTTGTGAGTTGTATGTCCCCTTGTCAAATTTGCAGATAGAGGCTGTGACCTTTGCACAACTTCAACTGATAGGCGAGCTGCAGCCATTCCTGGAGCAGGAGCCCTAGCAACAATAACCCATGTTTTCCTCATCACAGGATGTACTGCTGGAGCATGGTGTACATGGGGCTTCCTTTGAAGACTAACCAGAAACTGCAGCTAGTACAAATGCAAGTATCCACATGCTGGCAAGTGAGACCTGCTGCAGCTGTATAACATCAATAGAGTTACAAAGTAGTGGCTGCAAGAGAAGATACTTGTGGGACCACTTTCTCCAGAAAGAACTATGACCTGTTCAGTATGTTCGTCCCAGTTGAGGATGCTAAATGTTCCCCATATAGGAGAGATGAGCCTGGATACGTCTGTGTAGCACAGAGTAGTCCAGTTAGTACCAACTCTGGTACATTTTTCTAAAACTGCCAAGACCGACCTTTTCTGCAGTGCATTTGATGGGCTGGCACCAGCACATTCAAAACTATTTATTACCAATTTTAAGTACTTAATTGCACTTTTGGTGTTTTAATTGCATTCTTTTATTTTTAATGCTATGTTCAGTTGCCATGAATTGTGAGATTCAATAGGGTATAAACAAATAAAGTCAATATGAATAATTTCAAATGAAGTATTAGGTAAGGACTTGCATGACAATATAACATTATTTAAAGGGGGGTTTACAAATACACAATAGTAAAATTTCCTTTGAGTCAGATTTGCCTCTGGCGACTTCATAGATATATCCGT
The DNA here is from genome assembly GCA_027560375.1 of Imantodes cenchoa. Taxonomy (NCBI): domain Eukaryota; kingdom Metazoa; phylum Chordata; class Lepidosauria; order Squamata; family Dipsadidae; genus Imantodes; species Imantodes cenchoa. The sequence continues at coordinate 317,171 of JANHGD010002357.1, forward strand.
ATAGCTTTCTTTGCAATAAAACAGAAGTGGTCTCTCATGACCTTATGTGGGGGAGGGGGAGAAACTGAAATCTCCCAGAAGCTATCTTTGAACAGACATATTAGGGTTTTGGCACGCTACAATGGAAACTAAATTTCCCAAAGCATATCTCATTGGTTGCAAATATTCATGAGAAGATGTTGCAAAGACCTGAAGAAAACTGACTTCTCTTTTGAGTTTCTTTAGAAGCTGGATCTTTCAGTCCAGTGGCAAGTTGACAAGAAGTCCTATTAAATGACAAGTTCTAGGAAAAAAGTAAAAGCAGCTTTGTTGCCCTTTCCATTATCACCAAGGTCTTTAAAAGTAGTAAAAATAATATAATGTGAGCTTCATAGAATTATGCTCATAGTAGCCGTTACTCACAAGTTGTTCTTATTGTTAGAAAAATTGCACAAAACGTCTGAAGAAAGCTCAAAGTACAGTACATCTCCTAATGTATCCTCTGAATATCTGCATTTGGTGCAAAACCAGTATAAGTCACTGAGACTTCTCAAATATTGGTTTGGTAATTCAAAAACTATAGTAAAATTGGCTTCACAGAGTAAAAAATACAGATATTGGCAAAAAGAATGGCTGTATTTGTCCTTTTATTCCATTCAATAACTCAAAAGAAAAATACTCTGACTTAACTTGCTTGAGTTGTTACAAAAATAATCTTGAAAGTTATTTTGCTCCTTTGGAACTATTACAACGATTACATCTCCTTTTTGTTCTTTTAAGGTATAATACAGCTCTTAAATGTGTGGGTGTCTGTGGTTGGATGCAGTTAAAATCTTGCATAATTGTAAGTGCTTGAGCAGAGGTCAAGAAGCAAACCTAAAAGGCCAAGTCCTAACGGACTTGGACTGTCTTTCAAATACTTTTTATTTTTGACTGGGAAGAAGTGGAACTAGAATATCTACACTTTAAATTTTGTACCCTTTGAGGGAAGAGGACTGAGCTTTGCAATTTAGCTTAATGCATCATCATCGTTATGTATATATGTACAAAACAGGAAGTCCTTTCAGATCATATCAGCAATCCACTTCCTTATATGTACAAAAATAAAGTTTTCTGAAACAGCAAAGACAAAAATTGATACAACATAGGCAAGCCCTGTATTTTTAGGCCTATCTAATCATCGGGCGGATGGGGTTTAATAGCTAAGGTTGCAATTTCTTTTGTGTGTGTGTGTGTTCCTGCAAGACCCCAAAGCAGGTGCAAATCCAGATTGTAAGTTTTTTCTGGGTGCTGTAACCATGTCCACAAATGGGATTCTTTTGCAAGGTAAGACTACATTTCCCTATCTTGAAATGAACTGAGATCATTTTTCCCACAATATGTTGCAGTGAATGTTGTTCATATTGGAAGGAACAGGAGGTTCTTTATGATTCTAGGCAAAACTTTTGGTTGTTTAATTGAAGAGCTAGCCTTTATTATAGGCTAGCAACTCTCTGTAACAGCTTCAGGCTAACTGAACATTAGTGAAGAGAGAGAATGCAAATGTGGATTATTTTTCTGAGTCGGTTACTGATATGGGCTGTGGTCAGTCTACAGTTGATCAATCAAGAGTTTTCCAAATTTCAGAAATCTAGTAGAAAGGCTTTTGTTCACCATGATTGCTATTTGTTTTAATGGTGCTACAACTCTGGATCTAGTCAGTCAAATGTTTTAGAGCCTACTTTTCAGCCAGAAGTTCATGGGTCATGTAAAGTCTTTGGACTGTTCACAAAGGGGTTGTTTCTAGTCATGTATCCATATGCAGCTGGAAGGTTGGAAGGAGAGAGTAATCCAAACCAGAAAATACGAACAGTTACTTGTTGAATAGATGTTACATAAACTGGAATGTGATCAGTTGTAGTTTTTGAACTGGGTAGCCAAATGATGAGTCTGGATTATACTGTGATTCATATCGGTGTTTCAGACGAGTCCCTAGAGTGTTCTGCGCTAAGAGCAAGCGACAACATAGAAACATTCAGCATTGATTCTCATCCATTTGTAAAATGCTTATGGGTGAGAGCGCTATAGAAAATAAGATACTTTGGAAAGATAGTTCAGGTTTGTGGAGGTTAATCATCTGGTTAAAATAACAAACATCTATGGACACAGTGCATTTATACCTTTCAATAGAGTGGTACTGATCTCTGAAATAAAAGAAAGAAGGGTCCCTACTGCCTTTTAAGAAAAGCACTGAGTGTTTTTACAACAAATGATCATTTGGCTTATTAGGATGTATAGGTTGTGCTTTTACAAACATACAGCATTGATGTAATGATTCCACAGGCAAGAACTGATAACAGTTTTACCTGTTCCAAAACTTCTCCGCTTCTCTAGGAGATTGTTTAATCTTGATCGAGTCTTCATTTGTTAGTCCTCCTTCAGGTACAGTTCGGAAGGTCAAGAGCAAAATCCTTGCCGCTCCATGAGTTTGCTTGTAGATGTTTCATTACGGGGTGGCATCACCAGTCAAATAGCTTCCCTAGCATTAGATGGCACTTACTGTCTATCAGTAATTGCTTCTTTAAGTGTCTGCACACTTTTGCTTGTATCAGTGATACAAGAGATTTAAAGCTTTACATAGACCTAATGTCCATCACTGAGTTTTTCAGTTACCTACATTAACACCTCCAGTACTCAATGAATATTACATTTGCTTCTGATATGCAAATATTGAAAAATCAGGGGTGGTTATTTATCCTAAACATGTATCTGGAACAGAAGTGATGGGAGCTGGACTTGTTGCCAGGTGACTTCCAGAGTACAAGCCAAGGTCATGTGATAACTATCTTTTCCATGTGGAATCTGCCCATCCAATGAGATCCAAGGAGACGGGGGTGGGTCTTCTTGGTAATGCCTCCTGTTCTTTGGAGCAGCTTACCCCTAGAGCTGAATTCTTCTATTACTATCCTGGATAATTACTTGATTATTATTCTAAAGATCTTGCTCTTTAAAGGAGCCTATGGAGAAGAAAAGAAAGACTGAATGTTCTCCCAAAGAAATGATCAAGGAATTAGTGGAGGCGTATGATTGAAATTATTGGGGTTCTTTGCTTGTTTTCGTGGTGGTATTATGTGGGTGTGGATGTGTATCTGTGCATGTGCTATGTCATATACTTGTAATAATCTTACTTAAAATACTGAGGTTTTTGTAAGCAGCCAATCAACAGATTGCAGCAGCATAGAAACTTTTCTAATAAATAACTAATTCAGTGTAATGGAGAAAAACTAAAGCCAAGTGGCCCTGTGACTGGCTAGTCTACTGTCAAAATTCCAGTAACTAATAGACAACTTCATAACATTAGTTCTGCCTTCTTATAGTCTTATGGGTGTTAGGGGAATATGATTCTACTGGACCTGTTGGAATTATGGAAATTATATATAAAATGATTTGAAACAATGGACCGTACAACATCTTATTCTCAAATAATTTCTAGTTTCTTGCTCTTGGTTCATTGGACTCCTTTACAATAATAAGCCAATTATTTGTCATAAAGAAAATATGTACTTCTTTATTACCTTTGTTAGTTTGTTTATTTAATTATAAATGATATTTATAGCTTTCAAAACTCTAGGCTAGATGCAAAAAAGGCATACACATAAAGGAAAAAGAAGACATGTGCAGCATTTACATAGTTATAAACCCTAATACCCTAAGGGAAAGTCTCAGGTGCTCCATGACTGAAATTGCTTTGAGGACCAGTCTGGTGAATCATGACCCGCTTTGTGGTTGTGGTCATCCATATCTCCAGTGGCAGAGTGTTTCAGAGAAGGGAGACTGCTATTGAATAGACCTGTTCCTTGTCCATGATGTCCCATGTAACTCTCAAAGGACCTGCCACAGAACTTTTCTTGAATGCTGAATGGGCAGATTCAATTCTTTGCGGCGCCCTGAGATCAAATTACAACGGTCAGATTTTAGGGATGAGGTTGGGGAGATTTGAAAGGCAGGGACGGAAGTGGTTTGACTTCGGAAAGCTGCTTCTTCTGTCCTAAAACCTGTAATAAACGCCCTCCAAATTTTTTATATTTATGAGATTAATTTTACTGAATCTGCAGAGCATCAGGAAACCATACTGTGGTTCCTAGTCCTTCAAATATTGTCCACTTTTGCCTAAATATAATTTCTAAAATAAGATTAAGATAAGTTTAAATGACAACCCCAGTAAAGAGGACCAATGTTTCCATTCGGTAAGTGTCCTTGGC
>JANHGD010002360.1:73652-86462 GCA_027560375.1 Imantodes cenchoa
AGGGTGTAGTGTAGATCATATTAACAGCATCATCTGTCCATTTATTTGCTGGACAGGCAAATTGCAGGGGGGTCTAAAAGCAGATCTGTGATGGTTTTCAGGTGCGCCAGTACTAGCCTTTCAAAGGTTTTCATAACTACAGATGTTAGAGCAACCAGTCTGAAGTCATTCAGTTCCTTGATGGAGGGTTTCTTCAGCACTAGGATGATAGTAGAGCATTTGAAGCAAGAAGGAACATAGTACATCTTTAGTGATTTATTAAAGATCCAGGTGAAAATGGAGGCCAGTTGGTCAGCTTTTAAGCAAGAAGGAATTTATCTTGTCTGGGCCTGGTGCGTTTCCTGGCTTTTATCTGTGATAGATCATAATGGAGAAAATCTATCTAAGTGGTCACCAGGAAGCAAAAACAACTTGATGACACATAATCAATCAATCAATCTTTAACTTCAGTTAACTCCAGAGGAACTGGAGCTTATGTTCAGAATTACTTCCTGAATCCTGGAGCATTGTAATGCACCACTGTTTCAACAATACTGCCTACAGAGCTGAGCTGAGCAATCATCTTCCATACAACTAGTACAGTCAATTGGTGACTGGACAACTATTTTTTTATGGAAGGCAGCACTGCATTTGCTGCATGGGGTCATGCGGTATGAAGGATTTCGTATAGATTATATGACATCTCAAAGGGGAGAGTATCTTAAAGATGACACTACTAAATTTGAAAAGTTTTCTGTCTCATGTGTGTTTGGATTCTTTTCAGTTCAAGCTTTATAAGATAAATTTATCTGGGGTCTTCATGAAGAATATGACTTGCATCACATACTGAATCAAGAAGATTTGGTTTTTCTCGCTGCCGGTAATATTGCTTACTATTGCTTATTATGGGACCGACTGACAGGATTCTCAGCAATTAAAGGAACATATAATAAGAAACAAGCAAACATACTTAAGGTAACTATATCTTTCCACAATATAGAAATGGAATGTAAGGCACAATAGACAATTGTATAGATAGTCTGATGGACAGTTCAGTCATTTATACCAGCCCCTCTGTGCGGGAGATGGGTGGTTTAGAATTAGAAAATAAATAAAATAAATATTTTTTCAGGTTTAGAACAACTATTTCCCAAGAATCCAATTAGGCATATTAACAATCAAATTTAAACCTTCAATGGCACATAATTGGCTTAGTCCTTTATTACGAATTTTTCATTCTCTGAAAAATATGTCAAGCAGCTTTTGCTTATGCAACTGCCATCTGACATGGAAGCTTCTTCTGACTTTCTTACTTCTGAAGGTTTTAAATCTTTCTTGTTTGAATGTGGATTTTCTGCTGTTTTAGCTTTGCTTTGTTCTTCTGGCTACAATTTTAATGCTCTAAATAATATTTCAAGTGTTGATTGCTCTTACTGTGTTCTGATATTTGATTAATGATATAGAGAGCACACACAGACACACACACAGACACACACACAGAGAGAGAGAGAGAGAGAGAGAGACAGAGAGAGAGAGAGAGACAGAGAGAGAGAGAGAGAATCCTTATATATGTTTGTGTGCCTAAGAGTGCTCTTGTTTTTTTCTGTCCAGAAGGGAATTGCAGGACATGAATAAATGAAAGCCTATAAGGATGAAACTCTCTGCTCTTTTGCATTCTTATGTGATTGCTGTTGTTATAGCTAAGATCATAATTTCTTTACACATGGAAAAGAAAATGCTTACTTTATGAAATCCCAGTGCAATGCAGATAATGCCAATGCAAATGGAATGACAGACGTTTCCCTACCCCCTGAAATGAGATTTGCCAAGCATGAAGTCATTCTGGCATGTGATGTGAGCTCATGCAAAAAAAGAAGCCTCTCCAGGGACACTACCAACACCACTACTCCTCTCCAGTGCAATATAATCGACAGCTCTGGGACCTTATGATTAACCAAAAGTTACTATATTGGATTAAACTGATCCTTCTTTGTCACATGAAAAACATACACTACCAGGCAACAGATTTCCTCTGTCATTTTTATTTTCCTGCATATGGTTGGTGACTTGCATGCAGACACAAAAATGTATACACACTGAGACACCATACACATCAGCAGTAGCAGCATGAGCTATCACAGCATTGTCAAGATTTTAAGAAAAGCATAGGATGGGTTTTCCCTGCAAGCTTCCTTTCTTTTATCTAAATCAATCCTATCTCTTCTGTCTTACATACAACACATAGGACTGGCTTCCTCTCTGTTTTTAGGCATATAGACACCCTCTTTTTTTAATGTGAGATCATGTTAGACATCTTACATCTTTCAATTCTGTAGACAACTGAAGAAATGGATCCGTATTTTTCTCTGTCTTCTATGCTTAAATAGTTTGTTTAAAATGCAAAAAATATGAAATGAAATAAAATAATATTTCTTTGAGAACCTGAACCTCCAAATTGGCAGAGAACCCAGTCTAAATAATTGTTGGGAAAAGTCAGTTCAAAAGAGTGGTAGACCAAATAAACTAAATAATTAGTTCCAATTAAGCTTTATAGACCAGAATAAATGGGCTACAATCTGGGAAATAGTTCAGTGAAGATAAACTCTGTCCCTCATCACCCATGGTAGGGTTATCTCCTCTCCTCTCCTCCTCTCATTTACATCTCTTAATACTGTCTCTCAGTGCAGCCCATATAATTCCCCCTTAAAATTATATACCCTTCAAAGTCAGTTTTAATTGAAGCATCTCATAAGCCTTATGAAAATAACATATCCTGTAGGTAATCCTTGAGTTATGACCAGTCATTTAATGATTATTCAGAATTGTGATAGCCATGGAAAGGATACTGCCACATTCCTATCCCACGGTCACATTATTGCATTTTGCACATCTGGGCAACTAGCTCACATTTCCAATGGTTGCAATGTCCTGTGGACACATGACCACAATTTCCAATGGTTTTTTTGCTGCTTTCTGGCATTTTCCCATTCAAGAAAATGAGTTTGCACTTACAACCGTGTGACTCACTTAGCAATCACATTAAAAACGGTTGTAAAATTGGGTCCAGCCACATGGTGGTCTCAACTTATGACTATCATGACTTATGATGGGAATTCCAATCCCAATTACAGTCACAAGTTGAGGACTACCTGTAATACAATATAATACATCATAACAACCCCACATACTGAATGAGTTTGCTCCACTGGAGAAACAACAGCTTTGTAACATATGGAGGTTGAAGTATGAAGAAAAAATATTGCTTCTTTTGGCATAATGTGGTCCAGTTTCTAATATCAGGAAACCATAGATGGAAGAAATGTATCTTTGTTCACAAAGAGGACTGAAAGCAACCATTTTCCAGGTCAGCTAAATTGACATGCTCTAGGTCCCTTTCCTTAAAGGTTGCTACCTAGGGGGTCTTAGGAAATACACTTTCTCAGTAATGGTCCCCCGCTGTGGAATATCCTCCACTTTGAGACTCTGTCCTTCCAGAGTACCTTAAAAATCTGTCTCTTCTCCCAAGAACTTTAATGGGGTGAACTTAGGCCCAATGACTGTGGAGTGTTGCTTTACAACATGAGATGCTGGTTTTGGGATGTTGGTTTTTTATTATTATGTTTTTAATGTTGCTATGAGCTGCCAAGAGTTATATAGTATATAAGGAGAGTGGCTATGTAAATTTCCTACATAATTAAAACAGCAGAACACAAATTGAAGAAGCCTTGTACAGTACAGTATTTCTGATAAGCTGTATCACTGTAAGCTGTTGCATTATATTGAATTGGGAGATTGCATATCTAGCTACACTTATGAGGGGAGAGCAAGTCTGCTACCTTGAACTCTTACAAAGAAGATGGTTTCCCTAGCAACCATGTTCAGTAGAAGAAAGCATGGTTTCCTAAGAACAAGAGAACAGATTTCCTCATAGCGCCAAATGTTACTGGATTTTCTTCACAAGCAAGCCTTCCTTGGGCCTTTGTAAAAAATGAAACAGCATGGACCTAAACATAATTAACTGTTTGGGGTATGTATCAATCTACTTTACACGATTATCCTGATAGAGAAACAGCCAGTCTGCTGCATAAATATACATTGGGGTGTCCCTTGGAACCTGTGGTTTAGTCTTACTGAAATACTTGCATTGTATTTGTTGGTTTTATTGTATAAGTTAATTATATTGTATACATAGGTTAGTTTTACTGTTTCTATCCCTGTTGCCAATTTTGTGGGTCTTTTTTGTATTCTCAGCTTTATTATTTTTACAAATAACTCAAGATGCTGAATATATACAACGCAACTTTCTCCTCCTATTTTCCTCACAATTACAATCCTGTGATGCAGATTGGGTTGAGAAAAAGTAATTGGCCCAAAGTCACCCAGCTGGCTTTCATAAGGCAGGACTTGAACTCATGGTCTCCACCTTTCTAACCCATTTCTAAAATGGGCTACCATATAAATTAAATAAATAACAAATAACACCAGTTGTTCTGAGGCCATTCTAATTCATAATTATATAAAGATTTGAAACAAATTCTCCAATTCTCAATGCTTCATCAATTGCAACCCTCCTGCTGTGTCCATTATTGATATTTTGGGGACAAATGGATGCATTTTAATCAGCTGTTAAAGCAACCAACAAATTGAAAACTAAGGTCACATATCAATAACATGTTAGCTGTAAATTGTATGGAAGAGTTCTTAAAAGCTAAAGACAACGTCAAGGCAACCCCTGCTACCTGCAGTTTACCTGAAAGAGCTAGTTTAATCTAACCCAGTCCTTCTCAATTGTTTTCTGTTATGCCCCCCCCCCCACAGGAAGAAGTAAACGTTTTGGGGGGGCAACTCTCGGTGCTATGTACACTGATCCTCCCCCACCTCCGGCTCTTGAGCGAAGCGGGAGGGGGAAGAAACTCTTGTGGGCTGCCTAAGGAAGCCAAGCTGACAGCCAAACTTCTACCTGGGCTCAGCCACGCTTCCTTGTTTCTTCCAAACATGCTGAACACAATAAATCTTTCTCTCTTCAAAACTCCGCCAGAAATGAGTGTTCATGAGACTCTTGGAGCGAAAGGGAAAAGATTTCTTGCGTTCAGCAAGGTTCCTTCTGGTGCTGTGTTTTACATGCACTCTTCCCCCCTCCCCACTGCTGAGAGAGAGAGGGGGACGCATTTGGAAGAGACAAGGAAGTGTGTACCTGGCTAGAAGTTTGGCTGTCAATTCTTCCTCAGGCAGCCCATAAGAGTTTCTTCCCCCTACCGCTTGGCTCAAGAGCTAGAGGCGGGGACGCAACGGAACGCGATGGAGCTACAAGCCCCATGTAGGACACGCATCTCACGGGCCACCCCACTTGACCTGCCACCCCCAAATTGCACCCCACCATGAGACGCGTGTCCTACCTGACACTTGTACCAATACCTCTGTTGCATTCCTCGGTGTTGTGTCCAAGGCAGCCCATTCTAAAAGAAAACATATCACGAGTTCAAGAAGTGTCAGGTAGGATGCGCATCCTACTCCCTGTGACAAAATAAGCACGTTTCCCTGGGTCACACGCCCCCCTGGCATCACTCCATATCCTCCCAGGGTGGCACACCCCATTATTTGAGAAGCACTGATTTAACCAAAGTCTTGAAATTTCCAGATAGTTTTCCATACTAAAGCCATCCCTGCTTAGCTTTCACAATCGCTAAACAATTAAATGACATCACTTACTGAGGCCTAAAAAAATCCTTCTCAGTTCCTCCTTCCCAGTACTGTTTCAGTGTTACAACATCACACTTAATCTTATATCTTCCTTGTCCCCATATAACAGGCCACCATATATGTTTAATGTTTACATAAACACTGATCACACCTAGAGCAAACTGCAATTACATCATTCAGTCCAAATAAGGTACTGTTGAAGTCCTGTCACAGTGCTTGAAGTGACTGTCTGAAGACCCTCCTAATTCCAGAAAGGGTGAAACTGGTGTATCTGATGGAATTATTAAAGGCTTCAAAATTGTCACCCATTAATCAAGCAGGAACTTAGATCCAGAAAGACTTTGTACCACCCTTGAATAAGGAAGTGCAACAAGATTTAATCTTGCCCAAGATTAAAGTTAGAATCTCCCAGATTTAGGTGACCCTAATATCTAATCAGATTTGGTAGGCTTGAGGTATAAATGGTTTCTGCCTATCCCGGCTCACACAGCCTTCTGCCACCATGATAGGACTTCAACTGTACTTTACTCAGCCAGCCTGGTCTGAAAGATGTAATTGGATAACATCAGCCTACTGGTGATAAGAATAAGATAAGATAAGAATTCTTTATTGGCCAAGTGTGATTGGACACACAAGGAATTTGTCTTGGTGCATATGCTCTCATACTAAAGCCCCCAAAAGTAGATAATATCACATAATGACTTCATGTAGACTTTTGTACATTGAGTATCTCTGCTGGTAATATATACTCTTGGCTTACACTCCTGTTCTTCACTCATCCTTTATTTGAAAGACTTCTCACTGTATGTGTCTCATCTTTAGACTCCGCATTTTTTTTTTGCAAGGAAATAAAACTCTAGTGTGAATCTTCATTAAACATAGATCACTTCTGTTTAGATACAGATTTTTCTCCCGTTCTACTCCCCCCACCAGTTCAACCAAAACGAAGATATAAAGCAGTGTCTAAATCACAGAGCGGAGAGAAAATGGTTGCCTTGGCAGCAAAGTTGAACCAATCAGCTGCACAAACTCTCCAGAGACCATCTAATTTGTGCAGTCTATAGAGGCAGGAACAGGTGGCTAAATTAGTGTGCGCCAGACAGATGAGAATTATAGTACATGTATACTACAGGATCTCCTTTGACACTTTTTGTTAACAGTTGGCTGCCTATAATTTATTCTCAAGGAGTGGCATGAACTATAAAATCTAGAGATATGCCAAAGCCGAGAAATTCCTCTTTTGTTAATGGTACAATCCAGAGACAACGTTCCCTTGATTTCAGCTCTGATTTGCAAGCAGCATTTTCCGGAAGGAAAAATCACCAAGACCCTTAGCACTCTGTCTCAGGAACAAACCATCATTTTACTAAAAGGCAAAGCTGTAACCACAAGGGAGCAGATTTTTTGGCAGAAGTCCCCTGTCCGAAGATATTAGCATCAAGTTCAGAAGGTTAAGCACAACACTGATTTATATAGGAGAGCTGCAACAACATCCAGTGTTTTTGTTTAATATCCCAGTCAGCTTACTGACATCTCCCTTTTCTGCAAGGATGAAAACATTTTGATAAGTAACAGTCCTTGCATCCAAACAGAGGGAGGAACAAAAAAAAAAGGATATTAATTTATTTTCCTAAAATCTAACAAGCAACAGCCTAAACATTCTTAAGACAACCAAAGCAATAAACAATTAAGCTGCACTGAAGACTAAACGTGTGGTTATTTAGGGAGATGGTTTCACCCATATTTTCCTTGCTATCTATGTATAGCTTATCAGGTGTTTTGGGGACATGAATATCATTCTAAGAAAAATAAGACATAGAGGCTGCCATATTAAAGCACAAAGAAGCAGCCTGCATTCCTGCAACAGGAGAATAAAAATAGTAATTCTATAATCAAATCATTACTTTCAAATCAGTTGACGAAATGGACATTACAGCAAATATGAAGTAAATTGAACAAATTTAAATTTAAAATGCAATGAACAATATGTTTAAAGAAAGAATACAATTAATACAATTATTATTTATTCTTACCCAGAAGGAATGGCTTACATGTTTTATTTTTTGTTCCATAAATGTTAGAATTGAGAAAGGACTAAGTATACTTCTGGCAAAACTACATTTAAGCTACTCTCAATAACTAAAGTGGGAGAGAGAGAGAGAGAGAGAGAGAGAGAGAGAGAGAGAGGGAGAGAGAGAAGAGATTTCCAATCTACTTACAATGCCTCTGATATAGTGAAGAGGGTGAACAAAAAGCCATGAATATTCAGGAAGTAGGTTGGAATTCAAAATTAGTTATAGAAGATCATGAATCTAGTTTACCTAATCATTCCTAATTGTTCCTTATGTCCTTTTTAATTTATGTATAGCTGCAGCAGGTGATTCAATGATGTCACTAGTGGATATGAAATCAATGTGGTTCCCACCCTGTTGATATTCCATAAGATCTTGAAAACCTGGTTGTTGCCCCAGGCCTTGTGTTAAGATGGATTAAGCCCCTTGCTGGCTTTCTGTACAGAGCAAACAAGGTGCATCCCACCTTGTTTAGTTCTGTATTATATTTTTATTCTTTATTGTGAACTGTTCAGAATTGGCTTCTAATTTGAATGGCACCTAATTTGAATGAAATAAACAAATTAGCACTTTTATTTACTTTTCCACCCCCAAAAAGAGGAAATCATGTCTCAATTGAAGGGTTATTCACTGTCACATTTCAGCCCAGCAATCTATAAATTTTTCTACAGGCATCAGAAATGGAGATTTGGGAGCGATCTGTGAATTTTAGGCCATGGATTGTTCACTCAATTTAGCATTATGTGTCATTTGATTTGTTCAGCTCACTGTGTTTACAAAATGATGATTTAGCATGTATGAACCCAACTGAATTTATTCTCAAAATGTAATGTCTTCTTCACAGCACTACTATGTAGGATTTATTGACCAATGATGAACTTGACTTTTTCTAGAAGATTGATGGAGATTGGGGAATGGACTTATATCTAATATGAAAAGAAATGTTAAGAAATGTTGTGTTACAACTCATAGACGTTTTTGAACAACAAATGATGTGGTAATATCCTTAACAGAGACTTATGATTTGGGGGATTCAACTGTTAGAAACAATCCAAATTAATATATTAAAGAAAAACTTTATAATTTCAGAATCAATGAAGAATATTTGATCCTGGATAGATCAGAAACAAATGACCAGAAACTGGTTCTGAGAGTGAAATAAGGGCAGTGGTTCTCAACCTTTCCTTCACATGGACCCCCTTTAAAGACCCCTTTAAAAACCATAGACATGGACTCACAAGACTTAACTCAAGATTTAAATCAATAAACAGTATTGTAGAAAATTATAAATTGTATGTCTGCTTGGTAATGGGATTCATAGAAACCTAAGGAATATACCAGGAGGCCTTGCTCACAGTCACTCATGCCATAGTCAGCTCCCATTTGGATTACTACAATGTGATATTCCTTGGACTGCCCTTGAAAACCAGATTGCAAATGTCCAGAATGTAGCAGTATGCATATGGTTCACCCAAGTAACATCATTGTGCACAAGCTGCTCTGGCTTCCAGTTGCTTTCTGGGTGCAATTTAGGGTGCTAGTTAACACTTTTAAAGCCTATATAGTAGTGATGGCAGACCTTTTTTCCCTCCGGTGCCGAAAGTGTGCAAATGTGCACTGTTGCACATGTGTGAGTGCCCACACACATAATGCAATACCCCTCCCACACATCCTGCCCCCCTGCACATGCACATGTGACCCACTGTGAATGCACGCATGATCCCCCCTGTTTTGGCCTCACATCCCAAAACAGCGGCGGGAGAGGGGAAAAGCCTCCCATCCTCAAACACAGCTGGGAGGGGGAAAAACCTCTTCTCCATACTGGGTGGAGCTAGCCTCCAAGGATGGGAAGACACTGCCCTTTAGCCAATCAGGACTGAGTCTGAAGTATAAAAGCACCTCTCTGCTACAGCGCCCCCTCTTTTGACTCGGTCCTAGCCATAAAGGACATGCGATCTCCCATTCTGAAGGAATCACAGTCACTCTCTATTGAATCGGTATTTCCATCTGTCATAGTATTCAGTGAGTTTTTCTGTCAACCCCAAATGACATCGGTCATCGTGTTGGGTTCAGGGCGGTGGTGGGCGTCAGCTCGTCCACCGGTCATGCCTCCAGCCGAAGGCCCGTTCAGTAATAGCAGGGATGCTCATTACCGGCTGTCTGAGGCGGCAAGGGCAAGGCCCTATCTACCGGCGCCGGGTTCGGGTGCATGGGTTGAGCGTGAATGAGGCCTTGAGATAAAGGGAGAGAGGCTCGAATTGAAATCAGAGGAAAATCCGCAGAAGTCTAGCGCTTAAGTGGCTGACGTTCCTCTCCCTCTGGCTGGGGCCTGTGCTCTGAGAGCCGGTGAAAGCACCCTCTGAGACCTCCGACCAATGCAGTGGGGTTTCCCTGCCTGACAATAGACACTAAGTGAACTCTTTTATTCCTCTACTCTGTCTCAGTTCATGCAATATCCAGTTCCCTTAATAATTATTAACTGATTTTTAAGAGAAGGAGAGGAGAAGGAGAAATAAGATATACTCATTGTTTATTCTTAACCCATTGTTTTTTCTTTACATTGCTTCCATTCCTGGACACAATGAAGACTACAACCTTTGATGAGAATGGTGGCCTGAATTTGAGGACAGGAAAATCTATACTCTCCAAACATCCCAATAATCCCTGTATTAATTAATAATACAGTATTATTAACAGTTAATTAGATTAACAGTTCTGATTCAGACACTGATTTATGTCCTGGTCAATTATTTAAACTAGACTGACTTCTCTAAATAACCTCTACCCAGCTCCACTGATGTCACTCAAATGAGATTGGCTTCCTGTAGGCTGCTGCGTCTTAGTTGCAACTGTTTTCAGAAAGAAAGCTAGTCCTTTGTGGAATTAAACCCAGTTCTAAAAAAGCACCAAATTGAAGGCCTATAAAAGATGAAAGAAGCAGACTGAGAAGAAAAGCATGGAAAAAGCTATTACCATGCGTATGAAGCTTAGAATATTATACCATGTCCATGGTTGAGTTACATTTAGCATGGAATAAAAGACGATATCTCCATGGTGGTAAGAAGTTTATACAAAAAGCCATTAGTTTACCGTTTAGAGACCTCCTTTCATGTTGAATTCCTGGATTTTTTTTCTAGAAGGTAGATTATTTCATCTATGTATTATAACCATAATTGGATAGAGTTTTTGAAAACTTCTGAGCATGTGCAGGTCTTTGGAAAAGTATGAAAATATATTTTCCAGATGCCTTAGGCTTTATACAGAAATATCCATAGCTTCTGCAAAGACTGAGATGAAAGGGTTCCACTGGGCATGAGGCACATGTGGCCACAGAACTGCTGGTAGACTATAGTTCTCACCTGCCTAGGGAGTCATAGTTTGCCTGTGTCGTGCTGTGAGCACACAGCAAAGGCATGAGCTGACTCACCATCTTCCTAGGTTATTTTCTCACCCACAATATACAGCAGGGGTCCTCAAACTTTTTAAACAGGGGCCAATTCATGGTCCCTCAGTCTGTTGGGGGGGCCAGACCGGCTGGGTGGACATGGCTAGGTCATGTGACTAGATGGGTGTGGCCAATTTAACAATCCATTAAACAATGCACACAAATTAAACTTCAATTTGTTTTGCTCCTGGGGGTGTTTTATTTGCTTTTGTTTGCATGTTGCTCTTTTGGTTTACTTTTCTTTTTACTAGATCATTTTTTCAGTTGTTTAGGAGTCTAATGGTCTACTTCAGGAAACTCAGTTTGGCATCAATTCTTCTCAGCCCCAAGCAGCTTGAGAAATAACTCTCTTGTCTCCTTTCTCGGTCTCTCCCTCTCTCTCTGTCTTTCTTTCTTTTTTTCCCTTTTTTTCTTTTTTTATTTACTTATTTATTTATTTATTTCCTTCCTTCCTTCCATCCATCCTTCCTTTCTCTCTCTCTCTCTCTCTCTATCTATCTATCTCTATCTATCTATCTATCTATCTATCTATCTTCTGGAGGCATGGGAGATGAAAAACAGGACATTTCCACCCATTTTTTGGCCTCCCCTACCTCCAGCAGCATTCTGCAGGCCAAAATTGTTGGCCTTACCTTTCAGTTCCAGTCCGCGGGGCTCACAAAAGTAAGTCCTGCACTCGGCTGAAGGATAGGTGTGGCTATGTGGGTGGGGCAGCCTTGTGGTCCTGCGTGGGCCGGATTAATGGCTTTGGCGGGCTGCATGCGGCTCCCGGGCTGTAGTTTGAGGAGCCATGATATACAGCCACAATAGTTCAGCCCCAAACCAGTCTTTTCTCCCCATCCAGTATAAATTCTTACTTGCTTTTATTGTCTTTATCATATATCATATATATATCATGGGGTCAAGCAATGGATAATAAGCGTGTGCTTTTGTTTTATTTTTAGTTTATTTTAGGAAGCTGGATGCGTTTAGGCCAATATTTGTAAAACATTAGTTCCATTAATCCTTATAAATAATTAGACTGGATTTTGATTCTGCTCTGTGCAGCCAGCTAGTTGTATCAGCCCTTGCCTTGACAGCTTCTGCTTAACATTTAAGTTCTGAAATGAATTCATGCTTCTTGAAGCAGTGTAATTAATGAGACTGCAGAAATAGAACAAAGACTGACAGTGTTTAGACAAGAAAGAGAAGACCCACAGGTTTGATTAATTGGAGTGTGCCAAGGAACTGAGTAATTGCTGTTTACAAACCATATTGTAGCACATGTTAAATCAGGCCAATTGTGTACTTGTGTGTGTTATAAGCAGGCGCAGTTTAATTTTGCAGTTAAGTGATAGAATTATTAGCAAAATCAAAGATATGGTGAAGTGGAATCTTAAATGATGCCTCCTTATTTCAAATTCATTAAAAAGATCAGGACTGTTCAGCACCAAGAGTTGTTGTTCAGCCCCCGTTGTGCTGATTCACACTTCACTGGGCTTCAAAAATTAACAGAAGCATAATTTGACATTTTATGTATGAAGAAAAATACAAATTCTACATAATATACTGATGTGTAAAAATGGGGAAACATCATACCATTGTGTTAAAATAGTTCCTAGGCAACTTGACATC
>JANHGD010002361.1:12756-23351 GCA_027560375.1 Imantodes cenchoa
GGTCTGTGAGAGCCAGAAATCTTGCTTGTTTGTAGGTGACCAAATACTTATTTTCCACCATAATTTGCAAATAAATTATTTCCAAATCAGACAATGTGATTGTCTGGATTTGTTTTCTCATTTTGTCTCTCATAGTTGAGGTTTACTTATGATGTCAATTACAGGCCCCTCTCATCTTTTTAAGTGGGAGAACTTGCACAATTGGTGGCTGACTACATACTTTTTTGCACCACTGTATACACATACATACAGGGATACCGTATATTCCGGCGTATAAGACCCCTCCAAATTATAACTTTGGAGATAAGTTCCTGAAAATGCCCTGATTAATTGGAAGAACCAATCAATCAGTCTTAGACCAAATAAAGATTGATTGCTCCCCTGAGGATAATATTAGCATTTTACAGGGGTGGGCTCCTCCCAGTTTGGACCGATTCACCTGAACTGGTAGCGACCCGCTGGTGATGTCACGATGATGTCACCGAACCGGATCGGTTGGCGCCGATCCGTGGGTGCCATTTTTTTTTTTTTTAAATTCAAATATTTTAAAGAATTTTTTTTTTAAAAAAAACTCCTTCTGAGCATGCGCAGAAGCCAAGTTCCAACACTGTGCATGCAGTTGCCATCTTTTTTGGGGGCTTTAAAATTTTTTTTGTTAATCAGCATGCAGAGCATGTGCGCGCCCGCAAGCCTTGCCCATGCAGTGTGGCAGGGAGTGAACCGGCAGTGAAGTAAGTTGGAACTCACCCCTGATTAGTAAGTATAAACTCACATGCTTTGGGTAAACTTTGCCAAGGTAAATGAAGTGGAAGCCAGCAGAGAAGGCAAAAGGGCGGAAAATCGAAGAGATGACTGGAATGTTCTTGAAAGAGCAATAGGTTAATAATACTACTATAGGTACAGACATATCAAGAAACTGAGCATTCGTCCTTGCAATCCCCAGGTGTTGAGCCCAACCTGATATTACATATGTGACTAACTACTTCCTGGCCTTAAACGCTGAGGACCAGATGCCTGAAATGGACAATGTGCACTTACTGATACAATATGAGTTTGCCCAAAAGGAGCTTGATTGTCTCAAAGAGGCTGTATCCAGTCTGGCCTTCTCTGTGCCTTAACAACAGCCATGACAAGCCTGCACCTGTATGTAATTATTAAACTTTCCACTGTGTCCTTTCCTTCAGTTACTTTTTTGAATTAAAAAGGGGGGGTTGGTTTTGCTTCTGGAAGATAGTCTTAAGTGTCTTGTTTCACTTTAGAGACTTCAAAATGTAGTATTATTTAAAGGGGTGGAGGGGGAGAGAGAGGGAGGGACTTTTTCTTAAACTCCCTAAGCAGCACAGTGGCAAAAACTGTGAAGGGAGGCGGGAAGAAGAAATCAGAGGAAAGGCAAAACATCTTAAGCAGAGCTTTGCATTTCAAAGACTGCCTCTGTTTACAGCTGACTGACAAAATACCTCTCAGATGCCCTCAAAGAAGAAATTACATAGTCAATGGGTAGAAGCACATTTCCCATAGTGTTATTATTCTGAGTTCATATAAAGCTTTCCTTGTCTGTCTGTAATTCTAATTTCCAGCCTAATTTCTTCTGGCTTTGAGAGTAGGCTAATTTCTCATAATACCTGTCTTTTTTTTTGCAGCAGCAGCAGCATTCTGTACAATCCTTTCTAGCCTCTGTAAGTACAGCATAATGAATAGTAGGAGGTGGGTAAGTGGTGGATAAGACCATATCAGGTACAGTGACGATCCCCAGCTTTTCTCTGGAAATGAATGTCCACCTCCACTTACAACAATGCATCTGATAATTTGGTCAGGGCTAAACAGTTCACCAGGCCTTTTTGAATCGTCCTGTCTGAGGACCTGCAGTTGACTGAGCACCTGAGACAGAATTCTTTTTTAAAAAAATAGTTTTTATTAAGTAATTTTAAAAACACACACAACATAAAAAAGTACATATACATATACAGACATACAAACGTAACAAACTTAACAAAGCACATAACTTAACAGACCAAATAACAAATCATTATTATTCATTTAGCAGTTTCGTGTATCGTTTATATCTTTTACATCACTATTATTTTTACTTTTTGTTTTTTCCTATGTTAATACATTTCTTAATTTCAGCTTTTTCCATTTTTCAGTTATCTACATATCTCTTTATTATCTATATGTGTAACACCTTATTTAACTTTACTTTTACATTCCAGCCAGTCATACCAACTCGCTGAGACAGAATTCTTGCACATCTATAAGGTCGTAGGCAGGAGACGGCATCGTGTTTGCAT
This sequence comes from Imantodes cenchoa, assembly GCA_027560375.1. Lineage (NCBI taxonomy): Eukaryota > Metazoa > Chordata > Lepidosauria > Squamata > Dipsadidae > Imantodes > Imantodes cenchoa. The sequence goes on from JANHGD010002361.1 coordinate 15,045, forward strand.
GCCTCTTCATTTTTAGCGATTAAATTTAATAACTACAGAAAGCATTTCATTTTTTTATATTGGACAGTTTTTCACACATTGAAACTTTCTCTGAAAAGGAAATTCTAGAAAGAAGCCCTGGATTATGTTGCTTAAAAAAAAAAAGAAGTCCAGTTTTCTAACTGAAATGGCAGGAGAGGATATGATACAGTCTACAGTGGAATTCCTGACACCATTAGTAAACATTCACTAGGTGGCTGTATATAAGGTGGCTGATACCCCTGTTGTTACCCCATTTAAAATTCAAACCTTTCACATAACCCTGTTTGGGGCAACTAAGTTGACTGGTTCCAGAAAGAAGTCAGAACTTTTCTTCTCCCTCACTCTGCTTGAGTAATATGCAACCACAACCGCAAAATAGTCAGAATGCTATCAATTCATCTTTACAGCTCACAGGCTATTGTAAATCCTACAAGGCATCTGGGAAGCCTCGGGAGACTTCCAATGCTTTTGTTTACATTTTTTTTGCAGTCTGTCTTCCCTGATAATTGTATAGCTTTTCATCATAGAATAAAGCCCAAACAAATATATAGAACTAAATGTACCAAAAACATCGGCAACTGAGTGTCGTTACGTGTAATAAAAATAAGAAGATTTTGGTTTGGAACTCAAGGATGGATGAAGTTTTTTGCACTTTCTTATGGATCAGCTGAAAAGAAGGGACAATTGGCTGTTGGTGTTCTCTGCATGTTGAAGTTGGAAAAACTGAAGATGTTGATGGGTTGTTTTTTTAAAAAACTGGAGGTTTGGAGGATGGAAATACTGGTAGTATGGAACTGTTTTCAGTCTCATCCTTCTGACTTCAGCAAAATCTGAGATTCATTAATTGCTTTACAATATACCGTGTTTCCCCAAGAATAAGACCCTGTCTTCTATTGTTCTGAAACCCGAAATAAGCCATGGCCTTATTTTTGGGGAGTTTTTATTATTTTGAGGCGTGTGGAGCAAGATGGGGCTCTTCTTGCCAACTTACCTGATTTCCAGCTCTGTCTCCCTGACCCTAACCAGAGGAAATGGCGGAGATCGGCTGCACATGGGTTTAAATATTTTTGGAGAGGGCTTATTTTTTGGGGAAACACGATATAAGATAACATATGTGCAATGTGAACCAGGAAATCCAGGAGACAAAATATTATCTGTGCCCTAAACTTATAAAGGGACTCAACATGTTCTATCTTTATAGTAAAATAGTCTCCAGCCAGAAATTTCACATTTTTCTTCCTATGGCACCACAATAGAAAGAATATGGGAAGCAGAAAAAAATTTGAAAAGACTACAAGTATTTATTGGTTTTCTATCTATGCCTGGTCCATTTACTAAAGGGTAAATTTTATCCCATCTCCAGCTATGTTGAAACTTCCATGTCTGTTGTCTGTATGGGATATCATATGTTAATAAGCCTGTTCAAGCCAGAGGTTATTTGCCTATCTGCATCACATAAGCAGAAGCCATCAATATTTGACTAATGTCCTTGGAAGAGCACATGCAAGGAGGGACAGGCGTTTAAACTGGATTGCTCATATGAACCGAAGGGCTAGGCAGACTTTCAGTCAGAAGCTGCGTCCATATTTCTTATGAAATGGCCCTGATTCCAAAAGGTTTAAGTTTAAGTTTTTGGGATTTATATGCCGCCCATTGCACAAGGACTCAGGGCGGCTAAAAGGCTATAGGATACTTGCATTTTTGAAAAATTAAGAACAGGATACACTTCATGCATACGTGAATGTGTCTGGCAATTTCTAGAAGAATCAGCCTGCCCACGCTGCAGTATTTTTGGTATATTATTGAGGTGGTCAAAACTAGCAATATTGCAAATGCCCCTGAAAAAAAGAAATAATACTGCTTCATAAATGTACAAAATGCAGGCTAGCCTTTAAAGGCAAACCTCTTTTCCATAAATAATGAAAGAAGTTATATAGAGGCTATAACAATATAATCAACGTCGTCATGATTGGTAAAGGTGAGAAAGCAGATGCTTTAGGACAGACATGATCAGATTCGTAGCAGAATCAGTTTAGCTTCATTTGCCCATATAAAGAAAGAAAGAAGGTAGATAGGTAGATAGGTAGGTGCTTATGCTCCTATTCAGTTTTTGTAAATAGAAAACATACTGTATTTCTGGTCCTTGCAGCCCTGCAGGTATTCCGATTATTGTTTAGAAGAAAGGTGAAGCAAGTCCCGATCTTTTATACTCAAACAATGGGCACATAAGAATCTCTACAAGGAAGAGACCATTATTTTTTTTCACTTTGGCCAACAGAAGGGGGGAGCTATAGCTCAGGGCCAAACCGCTTGCTTTTGCGTGCCAAAGGCCTCAGATTCAATATCTGATGCCCCCAAATAAAGCAGGAAACACTGCACATTCAAAACCAGTTAGTAACACAGATCTAGATAGCTCATCAGTCTGACGTTGGAGTTGGGCAGATAAAAGCAAAATAAATAATAGAATATTCAGCTTCTTCCTAACTTCCTATTCAGTTACTTTAAAAACCCAAACAAACGTATTTATTTTATTTTATTATTAAATGTATTTGCCACCCATATCATTTCATCTCTATTTATGAAGGCATTTATAAGATGCCTCATACTCTGCCCTGAGGCCAATTTAGGAACTATCAGTTTCAAAGGAGGGGGAAAAAACTTGTACCAATTACTTTTCCCCTTCTGCATCAGTGGGTTGAAATAGTCTTGCCAGCATATAAGGGCAAAATATTTCTCCTAATAGCACACACAAATTAGATAACTTTATTGCAGTCATTAACTAGCACAGTAGTACACACAAAACAAGATCCTAGCGTTCTTCCCACAGAAACAGAATCCAGTGCTTAAATTCAGATTTACTTACCGGGAAAGAAAAAAAAGAGTCCACATATTGAAAAATCTTCCAGCTTTGTGCTGTTGGTAGTCAGCTTTGGATTTGAAGTTGTTCATATTTTTGAAGTTTGCAGATTTTTAACATCCAGGGAGTACACAATGAAGATCTGCCTTTTACCCTTTTAATATAAAAACATACTTTTATTTATACATAGTGATCCAACCAGATGTTCTTGGGTTTATAATGGACTTCCAATGTGCCTCTCAAGCATTTTTCTCCCAATTAGGCAACAGTGTCAAACTAGCCTTCATATTGGACTCTGAGCATATGAGTCATACTGGTCATTTACTAAGCAGCATCTGTTGGCACCAAGTTCTTATAGCAGTGGGACAATTCCTTCCAGTCTCAGACTCCGTGGATCAGTGTCAACAGCACTGTAACCAAAACAGAGACTGTAAGCAATGGCGGCGTGGAGGGATCAGCTCAGAGGAATCACCTGTTTTGCATTAGTAGCAGATAGATTTAAGAAAACATTGTTAAGCAAGTAAAAATATCCCCAAACTCAGCCCTGTGAGGACTAAGCAGATTCAGTCACCCTAAAGTGATGACTGTTAACAGAAGGTAAAACACAGAAAGGAAGCAGGGAGCAGGAGGAATGAAATGAAGCCAGCGCTGGAGAGAAACCCAGAATTATTCTCAGATTTTTACTTTGTCATTTCCCCTTTTTTCAATTGATAGGCTTTTGAATGGTTTGTAGTGAAGAAGAAGCAGCAACAAGAAAGAATGAGATTGGCAAATAGGAAGATGCTTCTGCAATGATTGAGGACCTAAGATCAGGGCATTTGCCAGTGTCCTCAAGTGTAGAAATCAAATAAAATCTTCAGGTATGGAAATAAAAAAATTGGAGAGCCAGGCAGAACACCATTGCTACCTGGATTTCAATCACAGAGCTCTCTTTCCTGGCTATCAGGAGCTTCTGTGAAACAGCAGTTGCCACTCTTTCAAAAAGCCGATGCATCAGAGATTAGCTTTAGGTTTCAATCACTTCTACAATTTGATTGAAGTGGAACTACCTACAGGCCCTCACATTGAACTGAGTTAGTTTGTTCTGGCCTGGGTGAGGCCTTTCTGTCTGCTGTGTGTGTGTGTGTGTGTGTGTTCGCGCACATGCGTGCACATATGCACAAAGCTTGCTGCAGCTTTTGGTCAAGCAAAGGAAGCTCCAAGAGGAAAGGATTTGATCAGAGCTTTGTTGTCTTCTCAGTGTAATGTTTCCCCGCACCTTAATGCCCAGAAGGTTTTGCTTATCTGCTACATTTTTGTGTGTCCTGCTGTGTTACAGACTTAGGAGCAGAAGTAATAAAAGCCTAGACCCAGACCTCCCTTTTCATGGCTGTGGATGCTGTCATAAGCAGAGCTACTTCAGGGGAAAGATGACTGGACTTGGGGGACATTTGTGAAAGCAGCCTGGAAAATCCACATATTTTGGGTCAAGAAGAAAGGCAGCTGGGATTATTCTCAAGAAAAGGCAGCCTCTCACATCCTGATGCTGGACTTCGGCTCTCATTATTTTTACCCAGTCCAGCCCTCAGCCATGCTGGCTGTGGATGATGGAAGTACAACAGTTTGCATGGCACCAGATTGCGGAAGGCTACAGAGATGCTCATCAATTGCAATAAGGGAAGAGGGAGTGTTGGAAGGAGGAAAACCATTCATTCTAAGACAGATTTTGTATTAGAAGCCCAAGAATTCTGCCATTGCAGGGTGTGGTATGAGTTTAAAACAGGTGGCTAGCAGCACTATTCAAAGGCTATTTTCCAGGGGTTTGTTTAGTTAGGTATGTGTATTTGACAGTCCAAATGAATAATTTTTATTGCACACAAATAGGGAAAGTGCCTATTTAAAAATATGGCCTGAAATCAGCATGGGCTGGGTTTTCCTTTCAAAAATGGGATTTGATCTTTAGCTGGGATAGACTCAAAACATGATTTCAGCTGATAGGGATTTATACCAGAAAGTGATAAAGATATTAAAAATGTATTTGGTTTCCACTGCATGTCCAGATAAGGATTCCTCTGTCCCACATCTTTAATTTGGGCACTTTCCATAGCCTAGAAAGCTGCATGGGACTAATATTTTCCCAGTCCCCCACCAGCATGCAAGTCTCTGGTTTGGGGAAAGCTGTAAAAGGACACTGAAGTAGTCTTAAGTAGTATTTTTCCTTGTATTTGAAGATTTTAAAAAAAACATTAGTTTCTACTCTCACAAATCTAGAAGTGTACCAGAAAATGGGGTAGCCGCTTCAGGATTCAGATGGCTGAAACAGTTGCATATAGAAATCCTACTGGAGCAGAAATTCCAAGACATAAGACAGCATCAGTAGAAGTGGGCGCTTTTGGAAGTCATGGGAATCTTAGATTGATTCCTATTGGAGACCATGGGAACATCCTCCTGGACAGGAGGTCCGGCCCAAAAATCCATATGAAATTTCTCAGCCAGGCTGCCTTTTGAGCCAAAGGCACCAAATGTTATTTCAAGCAGAACAAACATCTTATACATTTTATACAAAATTATTTCCATTGTACATGTGCAATGACATTACATTAAGCTATATATTATGTTAGAGAGCCAGTTTGGTGTATTGGTGAAGGCATTAAGCTAGAAACTAGAAGACCATGAGTGCTACTCCTGGCTTGGAGATAAAACCATCTGGGTCGCCTTGAGCCAGACCGCTTCCTTCAGTCCTAGGAAGCATGCATTATAGCATATTAATATAATTTAAAGCATAATTATAAAAAATCTCCCAGCATTAGTTGTATCCACTTTTACCTACTTTTAGAGATGATTAACAAGCATTATATTTTGCTTCATGTTGCATTTGTAGGGATTTGGAGGCTGATTCAATAAATAACATTAGTTGCAAGTGCACATTATCATTTTATAGGATAGACATAAGTTATGAGTGTGAAATGTTCAGGGAAGTCATGAAATGGCTTCCAAACATAATAAATACACAGTGTTTCAAAAGTCCTTGCTGGCTGCACCAAGGGAGACAGGAAAGGCTCTGTTGTTATGAGTAGAAGAAACTAGGATGCAGTATATTTTCATGGATGAAACACCTGCAAATTCTCCTCAACATTTTCTTGCTGTCGCTGCCAACATTAAAAGTCCAGGGCCTGGGGCAAAAAGGGATTGTACAGTGGTGAGATTTTTTACTACCAGTTCTGTGGGCGTGGCTTGGTGGGCTTGGTGGGCGAGCCTTGGTGGGTGTAGCAGGGAAAGGTTACTGCAAAATCCCCATTTCCTCCCGATCAGCTGGGACTCGGGAGGCAGAGAATAGAAGGGGGTGGGGCCAGTCAGAGGTGGTATTTACCAGTTCTCCAAACTGCTCAAAATTTCCCCTACCGGTTCTCCAGATCTGGTCAGAATCTGCTGAATCCCACTTCTGGAGATTGTAGGAGTAAAGCATCCCTGTCTGGGAGAGTGAAAAGGAAGTGAATTTGAAATGTGTTCCGGGAAGTCACAAGATGCAACATATTTGCTGGAGCTAACAGATCAGAGTAGAAACCCCACCACCAACCAGGACCATGAGCCTTTCCCTCTTCCAAATCTGGTTAGTGGAGGACTTATTTTCAGGATGGAATAAGAGAAAGAAGTAAGCATGTTCTCACTGAAATGGAAAGGACAAGACAAAAAGAGATTTGGAAAGATTATCCAATAGACTTGTTGGACCAATTTATTGATGGCTTGCCATTTCTTCCTTCCTTCATTCTGTCAGGGTTTTCTACGCTTTTAATCCCTAAACCAGAAGCAGATATTCAAAGGGTGATTTCCAACATGCACAGACACAAATGAGCACCCTGCATTTTGATCCTACGTACAGCTTTCGTTCATTGTATTTGGCAGGTATTTGGGTCACAGGTTCTTGTCTATTGAGGAAGAATAAGGCAAACAAACATATCTTAACGATTCAGAGAGAAAAACAGACCGGGAATGATGTCAGTTCCATTTCCTCCACCTTACTCACCCTCCCACTGAAGTCTACTTTTATTCTCTCTCTGGAGATGGGGGATCAATATAAACCTAGCCTATCCTTAAATCGATTGAACACTTTATTGCCTCTTTTAAGCCTATTAAAGCATACACTCAATTCTTTAGCTTATAGTTAGTACTTTATTTTGCCTTGTTTTACACAGGTCATATGAGCCAAAGGTAATCCTTTGGGTTTTATTCTGCTTACTTTGTAAGCTGCAATGATGACCTCTAATGAACAAACACAAGGCTCCATCATGTAACAGAAAAGGAATGGCACCCACTGGTGTAACTCTTAAGAATTGCAGGATAAAATGAGCATGAAACGACTTCCTTCTTTAGTTTGACTAGTTTTGAATAGGTTTTGGGTTTTTTTTGGCTATGCCGCAGTGACAGTTTCTAGGATTTCCAACTTGTTGGCCAAAAAGACTATATTAGGGCTAGCAAAAATCCTGGTGACCACTAGAAGTTGGCAAGATTTAGAGTTCTGCATCTTTAGGCTACCATCTTGATTTTTGTACCATAATTTTGGTATTGCTGCACTGGTTTAATTTCCCCCCTCTCTACTGCCAAATCTTAGGTTAAAAATAGACTTTGGAAAGAAGGTAGGGAAAGGGAAGACCATACTAGCTGAGATTTCTGGGAGCTGCAGTTCAAACACATTTGGTTAGGAAGGCAAGTTCGAAGTATAAAATAGTTCTCAGTCTTCTTCCATCTCCAGCTTAGACAACTAGAGCTCAACACCCAGTTTCTGTTATTAACATCAAATCAAAGCACAAATTAAATTAATGTTTTATTCCATGTACTGTAAATCTTGTCTCCTTTCAGTTCCTTCTGAACTGAATATATCAGCATTTTGTAATCAAAGTTTTGTAAAAATTGCTACTGTTAAAATTTGGTCTTTTTTTGTGTATTTGCACTGGAGAGAGGTAAATCTTGTATCACCTAAGAATGAGGAAGGAAAAAATACCTTCAAATTCCAAATTGCCATCAAAACTAATACTGAAATATGAACAATATAAGTCACTTAAAAGCCATTTATCTAATTATTGTTCAGGGAGAGAATCAATAACCACATCCCTGTGTATGATAAACCTATTAGATCAGTGGTTCTCAGCTTGGGGGTCGGGACCCCTTTGTGGGTCGAACAACCATTTCACAGGGGTTACCTAAGACCATCGGAAAAGACAAATCACCTTTTCACAGGTTACTGTAAGTGTTCCTCTCAAGGGAAGGGCAGGAGCCCTTTGAGCGGTATGCCCCTTGCTCTGGAGCGCTGATAGGCAGCACTTGCTGCCTGTTGCGGGAGGTGGGGCATGCGAAACCTGCTCTAAGGAGCCATTGGCTGCGCCAAAAATCTGTCACGGAGTTGTGGGCGCTGATTGGACGGCTCTTCCAGCTGGTCTAGATTCATTCACCAT
>JANHGD010002361.1:116804-127388 GCA_027560375.1 Imantodes cenchoa
GGTCATGTGGCCAGCATCACAGGCCAGACCTAAGTACCCTGTGGGCCGGATGCGGCCCCTGGGCCTTGAGTTTGACACCCCTGTTCTAGATTTTAAAAGTGAGAGGAAATATTTCTGCCTCTCTATTAAACTTCCTAAGGCTAGAGAATAAGGGAGAGGATTCTCCTCCTGTTCAGTTTCAAAGCTGAAATACTAGAAAAATATTGATGTAGTCATCATATTCACTTGAAAACAGAGTTTAAAGCTATTTGCTGTCACCACTGAAGGAGACAGTGGAAGAATTATTGGAAAAAACAACAACCCTTCTCTTTGGGGGAAAAATAATATTAATTTAAAAAAATGCGTTCAATTTCCATGCTACACAAATCTGGTGAAGCTTTGTGTTCCATCCTAGTTCAAATCAACAGGCATACAATTAGAACATTTCATAATGATCTGAGCATACAGTCAGTATTTTGGAATTATTTTTGAATAAATCAATAACCCATGGCCTGCTAAAATCATGTTCCTCAAACTTGGTATTCTTTGTAACAAGAGAGGAAAGAATTCTTACAAGGTTTCCCCTTCCTCTTCTCTCTCTGTTACTTATTCCATAACTGATGCTGCAGTCATCTAATCACACGGAATTATGCACCTGCAGACCCCATAGAAAATAACTGATTGCTAAGGCTGATTGCCAAGAGGGGCTCAGGTGAACTCCAGGCAGGGAAGTATCAATTATGGCCCAACTTCGATGTGAAAGCAATGATTTTGGGTCTGCTCATTCATACTTATCTGGATCTAATTCTTCAAAGGGCTTCCTGATTCTATTCTTATTTGAGAGTGTCTGCAAGGAAGAAGCTAGAATTTGGGAGTTCAGTGGATGTGTATAACACTTCCACCATCACCATCAGAAAAAACAAAACAAAACAAAGAAAAATGGAGGAATAACAAAATTGAAGAAACCCATTTTTAGCCATGGAGGAAAGGAGAAGCAAAGGAGAAGCAAAGGAGACGTATTTATTATTCCATGCCAATCTTATCCACCACTGATTTCACTAGCAAAGTTTTAGTTTGTAATCTCATTTTAGCACCAGTGGTAGGTTTCTACTGGTTTGACCTGGTTGAGGCGAACCGGTAACAGCAGCGGTGGGAGGCTCCGCCCACCCACCCGGACGTCTTCACAGATGTTCTGCGCATACGCAGAAGCGTTGCGTGCATGCGGTCCCATTCCTGAACTTGGTATCAAAGGTAAGTGGAACTCACCACTGTTTAGCACATGCAGAAGGGTTACAGAATTCTCAGGATACTTCAGTACTTGCTCAACATGATAGATTTTCTTTTTCTGAGGAGGTCACTTCTCTGATGGGAAAAAGGTGTCTTGGCAATGTTCAATTACTGTTACAGTTCTTTCACTTGATTCACAACTCTGAGTATCTGACAGCCTGATCAATTAAAGCTTACAGAGACGAGTCTCCTTGCATTTTCCAGACAGTAGATGGTCTATGATAAAACCTTATATTAACACTAGATTTTATATGGGCTCAATAAAATACTGCAAAGTCAGACTTGTTTACCATTGTATTGTTATTTTTATTAACATTATTAACACCTTCTTCCTAGGGAACATTCAATCGAGGACAATGTTTCTCAACCTTGTCAACTTTTAAAATGTGTGGAACAACTCCCAGAATTCCCCAGCCAGAAAACAGCACATTGGCAGGTTAAAAAAATAAAACAGTAGGAGAAATATACATCCATTTTTTAAAAAGAAGTTGAACGGTTCACAAAAACGCAGCCTGATTTGTTCTTCTAAAAGCTTTTAGGAGACAAAAAGTGCCTCTTTGAAAAGATGATTCTATAAAATTGTAATTGGAAGGTGATTCTATAACCTGGAATGCCATCCAGGGAAGGGAGAAAAGGGTGTTTTGTATGCAAGAAGAAGATAAGAAGTGATATTATGCACATCACTTGCGTGGTGTTTATGCATTCATAAAGCTGAAGACATCTGAACAAAAGAGAACAGCTTTATGAAATTGGCCTCCTGGCCTTCATCTCACCCTTTCTTTCTTTCTTTCTTTTTTTCTTTTCCTTTTTTCTCTCTCTGACTATAAAATTTTTATACAGGAATGGGGGAAAAAATTAGAGAAAGGTCATTGTTTGCCGCCATAATGCAGAAGAACACACATATAAATTCTAACATGAAAAGCAAGAAAACCTTCAAAATATGTGAAGGTAGGATCCAGATCTGCTCTGTCTATGAAATGACCTCTAGCATTCACCAAAAGCCATGTGAGATTCAAGTGAAAACATGTACATCATGTTGTCATTGCATATGTCGTATACTTATCAGAAGTGGGTTTCAGCAGGTTCTGCAGTTGTGGAGAACCAGTAGTGGAAATTTTGAGTAGTTTGGAGAACCGGTAAATAGCACCCCTGACTGGCCCCGCTTCCATCTATTCTCTGCCTCCCAAGTCCCAGCTGATCAGGAGGAAATAGGGATTTTGCAGTAACCTTCCCCTGGAGTGGGATGGGAATGGAGATTTTACAATATCCTTCCCCTACCATGCCCACCAAGCCACGCCCACCAAGCCAAGCCACACCCATCAAACTACACTCACAGAACTGGTAGTAAAAAAAAATTGAATCCAACCACTGGTACTAATGATAAACATTATTTCCAAGATGTATAGAATTGACTTGCCTTTCCTTATTGTCTTGCACTTTCCCCCTCCTGAAGTATATTGAAAAAATAATTAACTTCTTCTTATAGATACCATAACTGAATGTTACACTTGATAGAGATTAAGGCCACGTAATTTTGTGCTATTCAGAATTTAAAAGCCACATTGATTTTCTCTAGCTTTTTTCACCACTGACTTATTTTAAAAAATACAACTTATTATACCATTTAAAAATTAGAGTTTTTATTAGTTAGAATTTATATTAAGTATTTGGTTTCATAGGTTCTCACAGATAAGAATAGAAGCGTGTTCACTTATTTTTTGAATTCTGGCTTAGCATGATATGCGAATCGGGAAACATATTAAGAACAAAAACCATTTCAAAAGCCATGGTTTTACTATGATATATAAGTCAGATCACTATAATTCATGGCTGAGATAGAATTGCCTTTTTAATGTGGTTTTAAATACAATTTGCTGCACATAAACATGCAGTCATAAAAAACAGTCTCCTGTGACTGACTGACTGACTGAATTCTAAGCTGAATCAAGCCAAAGAGTAGACAGTTTAAAAAAAGAAAAGAAAATAGCTGAATTTGTTGTTGGTTTTCTTACCAGGAATGAATAAGACATCTCCGGCTTCCAGCTGACATTCATAACGTCTAGCCTTGATAAAGAGAGGATATTTCTTCATGTTTGGTTTATCCACATCTAATACCTCAGACTTTGTGCCTAATGAAGATTTCAATGAACAATATATGACAATGTTTCTATTAAAATGTATTACTCTTAATGCTACCAGCATATTTACACCTCTCATTTGGGAGTTAAACATCCAGGAGATAAAGATTGTATGTGTATGTATATGTATATGTACACACATAGAATACTAGGTGCCTCAAGTTGAGTGCTGGGCTGCCAAAATGATGATTTTCCATTTCTCTAGCTCTTTTAAGCTATCAAATGGTACTAAATCAATTTTAACTACAGTATGGTACAATTTAAGTCTAAGTCTTAAATTAAACCAAATGGGACATCCTTTCTTTGCAATCTCAGAAACACTACGGTTATTGATCAAAGACATTAATCACATTATTTCATGCCAGAGTAGCTTTCCTTTATTCAGTGAATGCCAGCTTTGGAAATATATGTGGTTCAAGCAAATATCAAACGACAAGTCTGCTCTTCAGTCTCATCTAGAATGCAGATGGTGCTGCACAAAGCAACTGTCAACTGAACTTTAGCTATTTGCATCTCATTAGCAATTGCCTATTCTAGTTAGCTATTTTAGTGGGTGAAAGGGCCTGTGTTGTTTTATTTGCTTTTTTTCTTTTTTCTTTTGTGCTTATTTAAAGTTTATAGGCAACACCACAGGATGGCTTCATTTAAAAAGAATACAAGTAGCCCTCGAGTTACAAATGTAATGGAGTCTGCCCATTACAGTCGGAAGTGAAGCACCTCATTTTATGACTCTCCATCTCTGCTCTCCCCAATGCAAATGTGCAGGTCATTAAATGAAGCATGGGGTACCTCAGATTAGGAGAGATCTTGGTAATAGGAAAAGTTCCAGTAATTTAATGTCTGTTTACAAAGTTATCATGTGTGTATCCTGGTAAAAAAAATCAAGGTTATCCTGGAGGACAAACAAAAGGATATCCAAAATTAAGAAAAAGTTTAAAATTTATAAATGAGAAAAATTACAGATTCAGGGAAAGAGGCTCAATAAAAGAGTATTAAAAATTCACAACAAATAAAAGCAACAGAATATTCAACGGAATTTTGAATCCTCCAATGTTATTAAGAATTACGTTGAAGATTTTTTTTAAAACCACCACTGTACACAATGCAAGATAAATGGTACAGAATGGGGTCCCCCAGGGCTGTGGCCCACTACTGGGCCTTGAGCCATTTGGAACCAGGCTGCGGAATTTTAGAACATGCACAAGCAGCAGGCAAGCGTGTGCACACTCCATTTGTGCGAGCGGCAGAACCATTCGCCAGTCCACAAAGCTGGAAAGGTTGGGGAACTCTGATATAGAAGATAACCACTTTTAAAATTTGTAAAAAGGGATCACACCAAATGTCTGAAAGGTAGTTTACTGACAGCTACTAAATATGATCCAGGTTCCAAAAGCAATACAAAGTTGAGTTTGTCTGACACTGAATCAAAGAACATGAGACACTTATTCCAAGGGTCCCTAGAAATATCTGGGCCCCAAAGTGGAAACTAGAACATTACCAACAAGGGAAATGTGATCTGATGCAGCAGGAGTGTTCTTCAACCCTTATGTAATGTCTCCTTTTAAGCTAAGTAACCCATATAAACATACCTGATAAATATAAATATGGTGCATCACGGGGGCTGAACAGTACAACTCGTTTCTTTCCCGTCACCTGAATTAAGAAGTTATCCATTATCTGCAAATATAAAAACAGTAAACATTACTGAGCATGTGATCAGATAAGACTTTCAATATTAAATTAGAGCTATTGTATTAGCAGTAATATAGTGACTCTGAAAACTATGTCAGGTCATGAACCTTTGGTCTCTTGCCCTTTTCTTATGTGGAGAAATAGGAGATTCTTCATTAATAAAAGAAAAAGCACGTAGAGAATACTTAGCATTAAGACAAATTTTCACATTATAAGGGTAAAATAACATCTCTCATTTATATCTTTACCTCTGGGTACAAACCCACACAGAGTGATTATATAGATAAACCAACAATGATTGTAGTATTGGTAGCAAAATATTGCATTATTTCCTGTCTTTCCTGCTTCACTGGAGATGTTCAATCAAAAATGTTAATGTCCTACTCCTTAGTCTAATCCCCAATATACTCCAAGTACAGATCGTGCTGTTGTTTAGATAGATTGAAAGATACTGGTACTCAATCAAAATCTTTAGGCATACGTCCAAATATGCAGAAAGCCTTTTTCTAGCTGTTACCTATATAGCACAGGTAGAGTGGAAATAAGACTTTTGAAGATAGTAGAGTAGAAATTAGACTTTTGAAGGGGATATATTATTAAAAGAAATGTGCCCTGGAGAACTAATAGATTACCATGCTCCTTTCAGCTGGCTTTGTAACCAGTCAGAAAAATAGGACCCAAAGTAGAGAAATGAGGAAAAAAGTTTACATATTTACAAGGGAAAAAAACAGAAGCAAATTAATATATTCCATGTGCAGCACTGAGATAAGGATAGTCCTCGGTTAACAACTGTAATTGGGATCAGACTTTCCCTCACTAGGTGATGTGGTTGTAAAGTGTAATGTCACTGACTGCATGATTTAGGGATAGCAATCCTGGCAATGCTCACTGCCATCGTTAAGTGAGGACCTTGGATCATTAAGCAAGTCCCGGGCAGCTCACAAGCAGGTTACCAGGGTAGTAAGGTAGGTTGCATGTCACTTTTGCCATGAGGCCAGAGGTAGAGGTTGCCAGGCGAGGAGAGGGTGGCAAGTAATCTACAAAGCACAATATGAATGCAGCTGGAGGTAGCTGCTACCAGGTGGAGGAGGATGCAAGAGATTCACTGGAGTGACCTGTGGTCTTCCCCATTGAGTTTGCTTGTGGAAAGCCAGCAGGGGAGGTTGCAAATGGTAATCATGAGACCACATAATGCTGCAACTGTCACTAAGTGTGAGCCAGTTGCAATCAAATATCTGATTGCAATCACATAATATCAGAGGTGCTGGGACAGCTAGAACTTCAAAAACCAATTGTAAGTTTCCTTCAGGGCCATTATAACTTCAAATTATTGCTGAATGAATGGTCAGTAAACAAAGACTACCTGTATCTCATTTGGAAGAATACAATATGTCTGACTAGATTTAATACAGTACATTGAGGGATACTCATAAAACAGCTGATGATACAGTATCTTTTTTAAAAAGCAGTTACCTAGGTCAGAACATATTCATAATCCAATCCAAAGCATACTACCAACAAGTTTGGTCATGCTAAGAACCAAGAAACTAGAAAGCTGCCCTAAATGTGTAGAGTTTCGTAAATAGTACTAGGAGAGTTTCAAAAGAAGATATGGTGCCATTTTATCTATCAATCCAAATGCCAAAATAAATCAGATATAAGAGAAATTTTTGTCACAGTTATTTCATTCATCCAAAACTACCCAATACTTCCGAAGTTATCCAATACTCAAGCTCATGGCCCCCAAATCCTGCCATCAAACTTTCTTCACATACGTCATTGCTCATTCATTGTAGCCCATTAATAATCATTCCTCCAACTGAAATTATAGGAACAAAGTAGAAATGGCTTAGTCTAGAATTAAGACTTTTCTAGTTGTATCTAAATGGACAAATTATATCAAGCACAGATAAGAACAAATATCATAGGAAGGATTTCTGAATAACTTCATAAGGATCAGAATGTTTTACAACTTTTTAAAAATTATCTGTTTCACTAACTTTTTAATATTCAAACTGGATTAATTGTGTTTCAAGAGTTTATTATTGTTTGATGGAGTATAAATCCTTAATCTTGATTAAGAAAAAGAAGTCTGAAAGTCCTGACTTAGTTTAACACCTACAGCATTCCTTTTAAATATTTGTTAAGGAAACACTGCAACACCCTCTTCACATACAGGTCAAAATGAGTTTAGCATACTTTTCATTAATAAATATTTAAGAATATATTATTTACATCATAGTGTGTCCAAAGTTGAAGACCTTCTGAACTTATACGGAAGACAGTCGAGAAAAACTGTTCTTTATTAAAGTATTCTGGAATTTGAATGTCATCTGCCAATAAAGGAAACTGCTTTCTCAGATCTGCAATATCCTGAAATAAACATATTTATCTTGACTTAGAGTTGCATATTATGCTAAGTTATAAAACAACATTTAGAAATCATAGCAAGGTTCATACAACACACGAAGCCAAAAACAAACCATTCTACAGCTTAGTGCAATGTAATCACATCTGAAACCCCTAAAAGAGGAAAATGAATATTAGGATAGAAAGACAAAAGGACCTTAGTCTGTAACTGTAAGTCTGCTAGTTTCCTCCCTCATGAACTGCAAAATCTCTTCAAGAGATTTTTATTAGCTTGGGCTACCAATAAGGCATTTAGAACAAGCCAAACCCATCAAAATTTATCCATATTTTGATTGAGCAAGTTCAAATAATACACAATAAGCATGGATAATTGGGCTTCATTTGAAACACTTCAAAACCTACATTCATTTCCAGATTCTGAACAACTTGGGGCATACATCTCACAAAGGAATAGAAAAAATATGAATGTTAGGAGCAGCTTTAATACTGAATTGCTGAAGTTAATATGGGTAAACAAGGTAGCATTTGGCTCAGAAATTCGCTGAACAGTCCAATGAAATACTGATTTTCAAATGTCTTTCCAAATCATGAGTCAGGGAGTTGCAGGGTAGGATAAAACTCTTTTTGCAAAAACATCTATTTCTTTCCCAGAAAATAACAGTGATAACACTAGCCAATCCTTTCCTTTATCAGCTTTATGATTCTCCATTCTTTCTATTTAAACATAGTAAAAAAAGCACAAACTAAAGACAGAATTTATGTAAGGATTATCTAGGATAGCTCAGAGGAGAACTAATGTTTTTAGGATGAGTTTTTATCTTACACAATGTACTCACCTTTCGGGGATCATCTCCCAGTGACCGTAAATAATACTTTTCATCCTTAAAAATACAAGCACATAGAAAATAAATTGCAATGAATAGGCACGTTAATATTTAATTCACTTATCAAGTGCCATGCAGTTTGATAGCTGAAAAAGAACCTACACTAAAAAAAATCAGCTGAACTAAACTATTAGTAAGCAAATAATATATTACCTCAGAAAGAAAATAATCTGAATGTTTGATTTCAGCTGCTCTCTTTACAAATACATCAAAAGGCAATGTTCTGAAATTCAAAATAAAATTATCAAAATATTTTAAACAGATGGGACTGACTTTTAACAATAATTAACTCAAAATATCCTCTTTGATCAAAGAAAAATGATACAATTAAGAACAGCTGTTGAACATTAATACATAATATCTTTACTAGAATTTAAATGCCACTGATATCAATGAAATGAACTTCCTGAAACAGACTTAGGATCAGCTTGAAATTTTCTGCAGATCGATTACTGGTAAATTTATGTTGGTTGCCATATAAATGGATTCAATTCCTGTAGTCAATGAATTAATCTAATGAAGCAAGTCCACTAGCAGAATTAGGAATAGAATCCTCAAAAATTCCCAGTCCTGTCTACTACTCTGCTCCCAAAATACTTTCTACAAGATTCATGGACTTCCCAAAAAATTCAGGTGCTGATGCTACTAGCAAAGGGGGGAATCAGAAACTACCATAGGGAAGATAATTTTCCCTTCCCCAGCTTAATATCTGGAAATTCCTCGAAGAAACTGCATGAAGAATTCCTAATAGTATGAAGACACAGCTGGATCCCCATTTCCACATGATAGAAAACTATCAGAGTAATCTCAGTAAAATACATTTCATGATGAAACTAATGGCTTTATTTCCAAGGATTTTCTCATTTAGACATTAGTTCCCAACAAACTACTTGATACAATATCACTTTATGATGTTTGTTCATATTTGTGGTAATATGCAGAATTGCTTTCATTTTTTAATGAGAATAAGTCTGACTGTAAGCTAGAGTACACTGTGCAGTGCAAAATGCGCACTTCCATCACGATGTGAACCAGTAGGGAAGGTAAGTGGAACCCACCCCTGCATGTGACTAGTCTATATCTAACTAGAACAGCAACATCTGAATTACTACCGTACCAGTTCCCAGTTACAGAAACAGAGTAAAGCTTGGAACAGAATACCTATACACAAAGTTCTTACTAAGGAAGTTCATCTGTGGCACAGTGGAAACATGAACCTTTACTTCTTTTTTTCCTGATGCTTGACAAAGGTAATCTACTGTCCATTTGGTCACACAGGGGCCCAGATCTATTTCTTTCAGTACTGCAGGCTTTCTCTGAGAATGAAAAAAAAGTTATTGAATTACATGCCACCGTTTTGCTATTCGAAATTTATTTTATTAAATTTGTATGCCGCCCAATCCTGAAGGACTCAAGGCAGCATACAAATAAACAAACAAATAAACAAACAAACAGCGCCGTGCCCCCCACGCATCCCAAAAATCAGCTGGCCGGCGCATGCGCATGTGCAGTGGAGCTGAGCTGGGCAACGGCTCGCATGCCCCCAGAGAGGGCTCTACGTGCCAGCTGAGGCATGTATGCCATAAGTTTGCTATGACTTATCTTCTACTCCCAACTATTTAAACCTAAGAAAAGCATATCTTTTCTTAGAAAATTGTGTATCAGTAAAATGACATCTATATTTCTAACTTTTATGATTTTTCTAACAGAGCATGCTTTAGTGAAATACATCATATTAATATTTATTATAATGGCAAGATAAGCAATATTGAACACCCTACAACACAGTACTGGATTAATCTACATTTTACCCCTCAGAAAAATAAGTAGCATTCTAGGAGGCTAAAGACTGCTGGGGAATATTTATTCATTTGTGGTAAATTGGCATGTTGTGAACACATCTGAACACATCCACTCTGGAAGATATTTTCTGAAAGTGTACTTAACATGCTACCAAAATTAGCCTGCAATCAACATTCCAAACATGACAATTAACAAAGAAAAGCTTAATTTATCTCAATCTCCTATTTCCATGATGGCGAACCTATGGCACGCGTGCCACAGGTGGCACGCGGAGCCATATCTGAAGGCACGCAAGGCATTGCTCTATGTCAGCTCCAGCATGCATGTATGCACGGGCCAGCTGATTTTCAGCCTTTCGGAGGGCGGGGGAGAGGCTGTTTTTGCCCTCCCCAGGCTTCAGGAAAGCCTCCTGAAGCCTGGGGATGGTGAAA
>JANHGD010002362.1:16953-35255 GCA_027560375.1 Imantodes cenchoa
CTCTCTCTCTCTCTCTCTCTCTCTCTCTCTCTCTCCCCCTCCCTCCCTCCCTCCCTGGTTGATGACCTGTGGACTAAAAGACCTCCAAGGTCTCTTCCAACTCTGTTGTTTGGTATTCTGTATGGACAACAGAGCAGGACAGTCTCAATCTGAGTGTGCAGTAAGGATGCATTCTGGTTCTGACCAATGGAAAATATAGAATTATTGCCTCCTATGATATTGAGGCTATAAATGCAGTCTAATTGCATTTATTACTACTAATTACTACTAATTCATATACAATTTGTAATTACATTTCTATGATTTTCTTCACAAGTATTATTGCCGTTAATATATCTATGGAATAAATTTCTACTTCCTTTCTATATAAATACATTTATATTTTATTAAATAAACAATTTTCAGCTCATTTTTTAAACTAAGGGATCCTCAGATAATGATCCCTAAAATGCTGCAATGAATTTATGCAACTGCCTCTCAAAAAAAGCTCATGATTTCATTGGTCTAGGGTTAGGCATGAAATAAAGTACTTTGAATAATTAAACTTAAGCTATGTATCAAATACAAAAATGACATACTTGTACAATTTTACAAAATAAAATAATTTCATTGGAAATAAGTAACCTTCCCCACTCTCTCAGTAAAATTTAAAATCATATTCTTAAGGAGAGAGATGAGTAGGCTTGCTTTGTCTAATTCCTGAAACCTGGGTTTCATTAAGCAGCCTTTGTCATTCCCCAAAGTAAAAATTTCACTTTACTCAACGAAATTGGTGAGATGAAATATCTAAATATAATTTTCAAGAGAGTTGCACTTCAATCCATATTCAGAAACTTGCTAATTTGCATATCACATGGTATGCTGTCATATTCTTTTTTGAAATCAAGATACATTATTTACAGCATTCCCAAAATTTAATGAAGATGTACTATTGTTGAAACACTGAAAGGCAAACTGATTTTCTGTCCCTTAAATCCATTCTATTATGACCATTGTAAAAAAAAAAAAGTGCATTTAGGAGAATATTTTCATTTATTAAAATTCAGCTATTAAAAACAAATCATACATTTAATAGATTTAAAAATAATTTTCTACATAACTATTCCAATATACAGAGAACAGTTGATATGTACGATAGAAAGATATACTGTATGTAAAAGAAGATATACTATATGTACTTTTATATTAGTTAAGTATTTGTTTGTAGAATCAGTCTGATGTAGTGGTTAACACTTCAGGCTAGAAACTGGGAGACTGTGAGTTCTAGTTCTTCCTTGGGCACAAAGCCAGCTGGAGGACCTTGGGCCAGTAACTTTCTCTCAATCATAGACAGGAGGCAATGGCAAACCACTTCTGAAAAACCTTGCTAAGAAAACTGCTGGGACTTGTTCCGGCAGTTTCTGAGAATCAAATACAATTAAAAGGAAGAAGAAAAAAAGTATTGGTTTGCTTTTTTATTTTAAGGGATAGTGTTGGTATGTTTGTGTGCTTGTATGTTTTGCTGCTTCCACAAATGCTTTTTCTTCAAAAGTCTGAAATTGAACGTAGAATTGATTATTTTGTCCTCACACAGTTTTGCTTTTAGAGAACAATGGGTATAAATTGCATCCAGAATCATTTTCAGTAGAGAGGTCTATAGCAGGTTTCCTGTAATATGATAAATCTTTTTTAAAAAGGAAGGCTAGCAAGCAATCATATTTGTAACAATTTTTTTTTTGCTATTATCTGGTATCTCTGCCCATGGAAATGAAAAGGTGTAATAGACAAAAAAATCCTCTGATTTCACATTTCCAGAAATTCTGGAGAATAGGCACCATATTTCTGTCACAGAGCCATATAAAATCGCACTACAATTAGTAGATAATCATTGGCCACCTGAGTTTAAGATACAAAAACATTCTACCAGGCAATTTGGTTACAAAATGTCTTGGCTTTTAAATTTATTTTTAGAGTAGTTGCATGCTACTTGCTCACTTAATAGTTCAGGGTAACCTATAATTAAAACAAGTCTTAAAACATTAAAGGAACAATAAAACAAAGCAATTTAAAATGGTTATTCAATTAAAAGAATGAAAAGAATGAAAAAGCCTGTTATGTCAATAGCAAAATGCTAAACTGGCAGCTCCTAGTAAACTGTTAGCACAGATTCTGAGCAGTGGTGGGCTGCTGCCAGTTCAGACCGATTCGGCCGTACCGGTGGCGGAAATTTGCACCTGCTCGCCGAACCGGCAGCAATGGCCAGCTGCCCACGCCCCCAAACTGGTTCTCCAGTCACCGTGGCTGGCAAAGAATCCTCTGTGCATGTGCAGAGGCTTCTGCGCATGTGCAGAGGGTCATTTCCCCAATGTGACATGACTTCCATCGCAATGCAAACCAGTAGGGAAGGTTAGTGGAACTCACCCCTGATTCTGAGGTATTCTTCTTAACACCCTTGGCACACCATTCTGCATCAGTTGTTAATTTCTGAACCAAAATAACATTAGCACCACATAAAGCCCAAAACAATAATCCAAATATTAAATTATCAATGTGTGATTGTAATCTTAGAGAGATTACTTAGAGATAGCTAAGATCTTTAAGTCAATAGGGAGTGGAACATAGTTTAAGCATGCAACAGACATAATATTTGGAAGCGACACCTCTCTAATTAAATCTCTTACTATAATATATAGGAGGAATTACACCACAATTAGACTTAGTAAACTCTGTTATTATAACTATTTTCAGCCTTCCCGTGGAATTCATTTTTTAAAAAATTGTTCTGATCTACCTGGCAAAGTTGTCAATTTGGTCTACAATGCTGAAGCAGCAACATTCCCCTAAAAGACTGTGAGCCTTTATGATAGCATACATGACACATCCCGATGCTATACAAAGGTGTGAGTTAAATTTACAAGATGCTTTATGTTTTGCTGAAAAATGAGGTGGGCCTCTAAATTAACAAACAAAGAAAATTAGATTCTACATGGATCACAGAATATAGATTGCCTGCAACTGCTCTAAGATAATTGTCTAAAGAGTCCAGAGTTGCTTGGTGAATAAGTAGGCAGCTAAATTGAATGAATAAGCAAGCAAACAGACAGCCAAACAAATAAATTCTTGTAAAGACATTTAGAGAGGAATGTAACAACTTTTTCAGAAAATGTTTCTTTTTCTATAATTTTTGAGAAGGCTTTCTATGTCTGCCTCTACCAGTAATTTTACCTATGAGAATGCCACCAGACATTTCCAGAAATAATCTGATAACTACCTTTCAATGGACTAAAAGGTTGCTTATGTTCTTTATAAGAGATTACTGGAATAATAATAGGTGTTTTCTCATTATGATTTCTCTGCACAAATATTGAGGAGTCAAACAACATACATTTGACACTAGGCAATGATTAAAGGAAAGGGACTGAAAGAGCACCATCCTTTGTGGCATGTTGTAGGATTCCTTAGAAATCAATGGGAAATAACAAAAATCTACCAGAATGCTAATATTATGAAGCTCTTATGCTCTCCATCCTTCTGAGATGGATAAAATGAGGACCCAGATTGTTAGGGGCAATACGCTGACTCTGTAAACCACTTTAGAGAGGACTATAAAGCACTGTAAAGCAGTATGTAAGTATAAGTGCTATTGCTACTTGCACATCTGTGTAAATATGTAACTATCAGCAAAAGGCATCAATGTTCAATTGCCTTGTTTCAAAGAAACTGAATCCCAAATAAGCACTGTAGCCCCAACCTTGCTGCTCAGAAATGAAATGCCCATAAAATATACTGTATATTGACATATTTTCCTGTATTCATGAACAGCACCAGTATCATAACATCTTGATCCATTCAGATTAGTATTACACTAATAACCATTCTTCAGAAGTCTAAAACAGAAATGTTTTCCAGACCTTTATGAAATTGCTAAATATTAAGTCCTAGACTTTCTAATGCATAATATATATGCTGTATCATTCTGTCCCCTTATCTAAAGCTAACAGCAGAATTAACCAGTTAATTATATCCAGAAATAAATCTTTAGTCAAAATATAGGTAGTCCTCAATTTACTACAGTTCACTTAATGACCATTTAAAGTTACCATGGCACTGAAAAAAGTTACTTATGACCATTTTTCATACTTATGACCATTGTAGTATCCCCATGGTCATGTGATAAAAATTCAGACCCTTGGCAACTAACTCCTATTTGTGACGGTTGCAGTGTCCTGAGGTCACATAATCATCTTTTGCGAGCAAAGTCAATGGGAAAGCCAGATTCACTTAACCATATTATTAACTTAGCAACTGCAGTGATTCATTTAACAACTGTGGCAAGAAAGGTCATAAAATTAGACAGCAGTCACTCAACAAATGTTTCGCTAAGCAATAGAAATTTTGGGCTCAATTGTGGACATAGGTCGAGGACTACCTGTACAGTAGCTTTCGCAATCTGCTATAACTTCTCTACTGGAAGAATGCTACTTGCACTGTTATTCACATCTGCTGTCCAGAATTTAGCTGTGCTTTTTCATTTTTTTATAGTGGTTTGATGATATATGCAAAAAATAATTGCTACTGCCAAAGTGGTGTTGGGAGAGGAAGGAAAGAGGTAGTCCCGGTGCCAACATTTTCATAAAAGTAAGTATGATCTTCCAAATCTAATTTGTTTCAACCAAATTATATATGCAGTCAATGCATTATGAAGCTATACTTAGATCTTCTGCCGCAAGGCAGAATAGGCTACAAAGCGAAGTGAAAAGTGAACTCTGTGGAGCCTAGACAGAAGAGGAGAGCTGCAAGAACAAAGGTAGATTCCTTTCTCTGCTCTGTACATTTCTAAGAAAAGAATAAATCTGCACAGAGGAAGGTCAGAAAAGTTACTTTAAATATAGAACTCTTGCAACTTGATACAAGGATCTAAGAAATGGACGCTTTAAAGCTTAGGATGAAACAGGTAAAGATTAATAGCTGCCTGGAAGTTTCTTTTTAGGAAAGATATCTGCACTAGACATGTTCTTTCAGAAGCATAGTCTGAAGACTCTAAAGATGACTGAGAAAGCTATTCTAATTCCTGGTATTACCTACTGTATGAAGTTAGATTTTAGTGCTGGAATCCTCCAATAATCTCTAAAGAAAGAGGGGAAGCTCTACATTAGTTGTTGGAAGACCAATCACCCCATTCATACCACAATATGACCATGGAAATCACAGCACAAAGACAGGAGCTGCCAATATTCCAGCTATTTAAAAAGTTCAGGTGCGCAAACAGGGAATTTTGTATACAAGTCATATTCAAATTGACTATAAGTCTGTCAACAGTTATTACAGCCTCCTAAAAGAAACCCAATTTTGGGAACAGAATTTTGCCACTTCTTAAAAGGCAAAGCTAAACTCTAAACACATATATTTCATTTTAGGTGGTACAAGCTAGCAAACTCTCCAGTTTTATCATAGGGGTGATACAATAGCTGTTTTCCAGTACTTGAGGGGCTGTCACTGAGAAGAGGAAATCAACTTATTTTCCAAGGCACCTGAGGGCAGGATAAGAAGTAATGGGTGGAAGATCTTTAAAGACAAATCCAACCTAGAACTCAGGAGAAATTTCCGGATAGTGAGAACAGTTAATCAATGGAATAGCTTGTCTTTGGAGTTGTGGGTGCTCCATCAGTGGTGGAATTCAAAAATTTGTACTACCAGTTCTGTGGGCGTGGCTTGGTGGGCATAGCAGGGGAAGGATCCTATAAAATCTCTATTCCCACACCACTCCAGGGGAAGGATACTGCAAAATCTCCAATCCCACCTCTGTGCTCCATCACTGGAGGTTTACAAGAAGAGACTGGACAGCCATTTGTCAGGAATGGTATAGGCAGGGGATTGGACTAGAAGACCTCTAGGGTCCCTTCCAAATCCATTATTCTATGTTCTACATCCACAAAGCTGCCCTCTTTCACATGCAGATTTCTTTCCTCCCTCCCTTTTTTGAATTTGTGTTAGTTATAGAAGAATGCTAGAAGACTCATGCTTAGTGCTGTTTCATAACACTGAAAGGTAATTTAAATACATTTAAATTACTATGTAATATGAAGAAAAAATATAAGCAAAAAGTAACAAGAATAATCTTAAAACACTTACCCATCTGACTCCCAACATTCCAAAATTCCTGAGGATTATAATTAGAAGAGTTAGTTCGGATTCCTCTAGGATATATTCTAGTGAGAAATCTGAGAGTATGTTGAACAAATTCATTTGCTATAAAGAGACACATGCAATACTGCATTATCGAAAGGCATGAAGTATAGCCAGTTTTATAGAACAACTAAAAAATAGATGCATGGACATGTTCAAAACATTTTGACACCTATTAAGAGCAGATTTAACAGAAATACTGGTGTGAAAATTTTGAATATTGAAAATATTGGTATAAATCCAAACTACAACTTGAATCCATGTCCTTGTATGTTAAGTATTATTTATATTTATAATTGTTCCTTCATTTTCCAAAATTAAACATTAATAATAAAAATAATTTAAAATATAATCAAGTGATATAATCAACTTAACCTTAAAGGCATATCTACCTCTACCTCTGTGCATAAACACACATTGCCTGAAGAAATATAATAAGATCAGTAAAAAGAAGAAATTTTATTCATTTCAAATACATGTTTTAGTTTTATTAGATACGTCTAATTGATCACAGTATAATCCTTCTATGAGGTTACCATAACCAAAATAAATGTCAGAGACATTTCTCGTGCTGAATTCTTCAGACTATATGTATATATAAGTATGTATAGTCATGTTTATTTGAAGAAGAAGCAACTAACAACTTGCTTTCAGTCCAGAGCATAGTCTCACAGCTGCTATTGTAGCTCTCTGACACTGTTATGTGCCTCAATGCGTGCTATACCATACAAACAACTTTACAACAACAGAAAACAATTTGGCAGGGATGATACTACCTCAGTAAGGAACACATCCTGGTTTAGAATCCTATGATGGTTTTTCCTCAAAATAAAAAGGCCCATTTAATATGTGTTTTTTTTAAAGTACAAAAATGTGAGGCAGTTTGCTCACAACATACTGCATTCCTCGTCTATATCAGCAGATTCTATTATGGAAACAGGTCTAATAAAACGAAGCATCTATAATATCATATGAAGTCTTGTCTTTATTGCATGCCCAATGCTTTGGCTTTGGATCAGAAGAAAACCTAAATTAAAATAAATATTCTCAATCTGAATTTAGAAGCACTTTAGACAGGATTAGCAGCAGGCACGTGATAATAACCTGCTCTTTAGATATAAAAATTGAATAAAGGACTAGGCACAGAAAGAGGCATAAGACAAGACAACTTCCATATCTGACTTGTTTCCACTTTGAATTGGGCTGAAAGAACCCAATGTTCAGTGTATTGTTTAGTGCATCACATTAGTTGTGCACTAATAACTTATGTTTAATTATTTAAAATGAACAAAAAAGGGCAAGAAACACTTATTTACTTCTTCCTTTCCATAGTTCAGTAGAGGCAAACTGTAGCAGCCACTGTAGCAGCCACAGATGCAATTCTGTGCATCTCCAGCACAGAACTTATGGTGAGAACTGAATGGAGACTAGGAACATTCCATGCCCTCCCAGCCCAGGGCAAATTGTTTAATAAAGCATATTATTTATTCTGATACCAATACCATCTATTTTATTAGTCTGAATGCCAAAAATTACCATTCAGTTTTGCCAGCTTTCGGGCTTTTGCCTCTCCAATTGAATTATTTTCATAAAAACGCTGATTTTTTCTTGAATCTTCAAAGCTTGTAAATTTCTGAGATTTGGTATATATCACAAGTGCCGACAGTGCCAAGGCAATCTTTATTTTCCTTATCTATAAGTAATGAGATAACAAGTGAAGAATGATTTAATTATCTTTTTACCATCCTATCAATGTTTATACAAGGATATCAGATAATTTTGGTTGACAATCCTTAAAAAGAAAAAAAAACTTCTATTCATATAACACCATCCCCCTACAGTAGACTTTAGCTTGGAACACTACAGAAGATAGATTGTGAAATTGAATTTATTTGAATTCAACTTTCCATATCATACTCTCAATCCATTCCAGCACAAAAAATTTGGAATCATTTAAAGCCCAACAATCATCTTGCTGTAACCTTAAAGTGATTTAAGAAGTACAATTAATCATAACTAATGTTTACTGAGGTATTTATACAAAACTAGATACAGATTAAAAGGATCCTTATAAATGTAAATATAATAAGAGGCAGCCCTGCTTGAACTGAAAAGATAGCAGACATGCAGAATAGAGTAAGTTCTGAATTTGGAATCCAAAGTAGTACATTCCTTAAAGTTCATCACTTTAAAACATTTTCCAACATTTCCTGAACTTCAAGTTCTTTTTCATACATTTTTCTGTCCATAGCCTAAGAAAAGCAAAATTGCATTACTTCCGGTAAATGAAAAATAGCAAACCTGCTTGAGATAAATACTAACGTGTGGTTTATAACTGCATATCCATCATACAAACCGACTTTGAAGTTCAAATATCCTCCTATGAGAACTTTCCTAACCTTTGAGGATCAAAGAAGATCTTCAAATGCGAACTAAGAAAGATCTATTTTTCTTTGAAAATTTAATTTCACATACATACTTTTTGTTTCTTTCTGGGGGGAGCTGCACTTTTCCAATGTGCTTGTCTTTTCTTAACCAGAGATTCTTTAGGACGTTTTAGCTCAGAATTTGACTCCTCATCACTTGTTTCCTCCTCTTCAAATTCTGCTGTTTGACCATGGCTGTCCATATCTTTCCTTTCAAGTGTTTCTTCAAGTGTTCCAATTTTTTTATTTTTTATCATAATTTTGAATTTTAGTGCCTGTAAAAATAAGTCAGTATTATTATAGGTTAATAAGACTCCCCATTAACATGTGTAATATACTTTTAATTTCAACAACATCATTGAAATATATAGTACAAAGGTATCCAGCTCCCCTTCAGGGGTTTTGAGTC
This sequence comes from Imantodes cenchoa, assembly GCA_027560375.1. Taxonomy (NCBI): domain Eukaryota; kingdom Metazoa; phylum Chordata; class Lepidosauria; order Squamata; family Dipsadidae; genus Imantodes; species Imantodes cenchoa. The sequence continues at coordinate 25,954 of JANHGD010002362.1, forward strand.
TGGAAGGACCCACAAATTGCACACCTGATCTGCCTGCAGCAGTCCAACCCCATCCAGAATAAAAGATGGAAAAGTCTCTATATATAATGGTAACAATTATATTTTTAAAAAATGTTACCTCGGGAGAAGGTAATTCAGTTGGTATCTTCTCGTCTATTGTAAATGTAACTAGCTTGTCACGCAGAATACTTCTTAGATAATCCACCATAACTTCCTGCTGTTTAGGACTACAATGATTCTCCAGAGACAGTATCAGAGGATAATCAGAGACCTGAAAATGCATTTTCAAAGTTATTAACCTCCTTAATTGCACAAATAGGAAATACATACAACTAAAATAAGCAATATTGCAATTACAGATATTTTCATTAAGACAAAAAAATACTATGGCATTTTAAAGTGGTCCCAAGTAAGTAGCTCATAGTGCTTCTTCCGTAAAGGGCTTACTTTCCTTTCAATATGGTTGTCTGCACTAGTGAGAGGAACAAAGCCATCTTGGTGCTGAAGAGACCATACATTCCCTCCTCTTTCATCTATTCCTTTCCACTGCAGTTGCAAACATGGGTTGGAACAGTTTTTATTTGGTTCTACTTATTTTTAAGAGGAAAAGTTTCTGCCCAACGGATTGTTTCATGGTCCATGTAGTAGGTGCCTTTTGTTTTATGCTACTGAATTCTCATCATCTATCAAAATTCTGAAGGCATGTGGGTAATTAAGAGTATCTTAAAATATCTGGTAGGTATATCACACATGTACCTACCACAAAAGCATACTTGTCAATCACTTGGATGACAGTCAGAAAGCTAATTTTGTTTGTTAATGTATATCCATGATAAACGACAGGATCGTTATTGGGTCCATCCCAGCAATCAATTTCCAGGCACCGGCATCCTTTCATCAAAGCGCTTACAAAAGAAAATAAAAGAAATTGAGTAATATATTTGCTATTGAGACATTAAAAATGAAAAGAATTTGCTGGCATTCTTAGTCTGATTCAAAGCTAATGGAATTGATGACCTCTAACACAACTAGGGGAAGAAGTGTAAAAAAACTTCCATTTCAAATTCCATCAAAACATGGACATTTTTTCCTCATAATTGTAATATGTAGGTTTGGGTCATTTAAAATAGACAGAGTTCCACATTCAACGTTGTCATTTAAAGTATGTTATGACAGTGCCAGCTTTCTTTAGCTGCAGTTGTGAGGAAATAGTCAGTATCTGGTCCAAAGGAAAGCCCTCAGTGCCTGGTCCAGCTACACAACCCAAATTAAATTTGTTTCATGAAATTTTATTAATATATATTTTGGTAACAGCCAGAGATGTACCAGAGAAAATATATTTTAAGATTCTCATGCTATAGTAAATGTTTTCGGTCATTTTGAAATGGCACATTATAGGGCTATTACTATGGGAAGTTGTGGTTGAAAAATACTCTTAGAAAACACTTATAACAAAAGCACCAAAGATTATTAAAAATGTGTCTGGCTACAATAGTGCTAAGAACTGCATGTATAAGAAAAACGTAAAGCATGTTATTTGTAGATCATTTATTTTAACTTGACTAGTTCGCTCAGAAAAATCCTCAGGAAAGAAGTTGATTTTCTAAAGCAAGTATTTATCTGGAAAAAAAATGCACAGTGAGCTACTCCAACAGTATTTCCAAAAGTTAATGTTGTAGCACAACTGCTGTAGTATACTATGCAAATTGTGCTTCCACAGCTTCTGAAAAGTAAACTATGAATCGCCATTAGGAAAAGACTATTGCACTGTGAGCCCCTGAAGGACAAGAGTATTAAGATTTGTACCCAAAGAAAGGACATAAAGCTTAGTCCCATTAATTTCAATGGGTTTTAAAATCCCAACAACTGCAAAACTCATTACACAGCATCATTCCCTGGAATACTTTAAAAAGCAAATGGGGACTCCAAATGTTGAATATTTGCCAATTTTGGCTTTAATTTTAATTTTTCATTTAATTAATCATAATTGTAGACAATTATTCTAATAGACAATGATTTTGCTAGTTTTGTTAGTGAATCCATCCCCTGAATAGTACAGAAACCCAATTAAAATATTCCAGACAGGGATTATCTTCACTCAATTTGTACATATCGAGGGAAAACTGAACCACTTCTGCAGGTACTTTGGTCCATTTTTGAATTGTTCTTACTGGTAGTAAGTTTTTTCTAGCATTCAAGTAGAATTTGCTTGTTAACTTAAATCCATTATTCCATTTTCAGAACTCTAAAATGTTTGAAAATAGGTTCTGACTTTCTGAGAAGATCTTTTCAGGTAGTTGTAGAGTGCTCTTGTATTCCCCCAATTTCCAAGAGGCTAAATATTCCCAGTTATTTCTAGCCCTATCAATCTGTGAATCTTTTCCAGTTTATCTGCATCCTCTTGAAAACAAATTGCCCAGAATTTGACACAGTATTCAAGTGTATTGTCTTTTAAAGAGATTATCACACTGCTTAGTCAGTTGTGCCTGGAATGACATTTGAGCCTGCATAAATATTTACTTGGCAATTAATTATTACTCCAAGATCAAATTCACAAGTATTATTATTTAATACCTATAACTGTACACTTGTCTAAGTTTAATATCATTTTGTTATTTTCAGCCCATTTCTCTAACTAATCAATACTATTTTAAATTATTTTTTGTTGTCTAGGATATTAATTGTCCTACTCAATTTTATGTAATTTGTATGGAAGAGTATTTGATTCCAATTTGATAAGTCTTCACACAACACTTGAATACAATTCTTGAACCAGCTTCAAAATTTTATTATTATTCCATTCAGCCCAGTTTACTACATGAAGTATGTTATCAAATGTCTTGCTGAAGTCAATATATATTATGTTTATGGTATTCTCACAGTCTACTAAATAAGCCATGCAATTAAAAATGAGATAACATTAACTTGACAAGATTTGTTCTTGATAAATATATATTGCTTTCTGGTAAATACATATTATTTCAAGATATTAAACGATCAACTCCTTAATGATCTGCTATTTGGTATCAGACTAACTAGTCTTCAGTTCATTACATCTACTTTTCCCATGTTTCGAATACAGTACATACAGTATACACAGTACATACAATAGATAACTACATTTTCTAACTGCCTGGCATTTCACCAGTTTTCCATTATTTGTCAAGGAGAATACATAAATCTTCTATCACACGTTAGCAAATTATTTCAGAATTCTACAATGTAAGTCGTGGCCTTCTACTCATTCAAAGTAAAGAGGTCTTAGTATTGTCATTTTCACTAAACAGTTTAGTATTTTTTATTTTGAAAAGGAGCCTATTTATTTTTCTAGCACCCTTTATACTTCCAGGCTATCAATATCTATTCTTACTTAGTAACATGTCTCTCTCTTACATATGATCTTTTTTGTTTTCAGAATTCTGATTAGTATTTTGTGTTAAGTTATACAGGTAGTCCTTAACTTACAATCATTTGTTTAGTGACTTAATTTAAGTTATAGAGGCACTGGAAAAAATTACTTACAATCGTTTTTCACACTTACAACTGTTGCAGCATCCCCATGGCCACATGATGAAAATTTGGATGCTTGGCAACTGGCTCATATTTATGATGGTTGCAATGTCCCGAGGTCATGTCATCACCTTTTGTGACTCTCTGACAAGTCAATGAGGAAGCCAGATTCATTTACTAACCATGCTAACTTAACAACTGCAGTGATTCACTTAACAACTGTGGCAAGAAAAGTGGTAGAATGGGGCAAAATTCACTTATATCGGTCTTGCTTAGCAATGGAAATTTTGGACTCAATTGTGCTGGTAAGTTGAGGAATACCTGTATTAGTTTCTTCTATGACCACTTTTTTTTTCTAATTGGAATTATTTGCAATTATGCTTTTAGCATCTCCTGGAATTCTCATCCATCTTGAACCTATTTTTTTCATTAGCTTCTTCTGAAATGGAATCCATTCAACTTGCTCTGAATTTATTGAAATCCACTTTTCTGAAGTCCAAGACACATGATCAATTGTATTAGAATTTAGTTTCCCTTCACATTAACGAAAATAATATTAAATGGCTATTTCCTGTTCCTATTGCATTTACTTCCTCAGCTAAGCCTTCTCAAGTAGGAGAGCCAATGAGAAAAAAGAGTCACTCCTATACTCAGAATGAGCAATCAATAGGTCTCAAGGCACAACTCTTGCACTCAGCAGCTATTCAGGAGATAAACTTTTTTCCCCTTACAATTGAGTATATAATCCTTCAAAATAGAGAGATTATCTGTTCATTCTTCTTTTTTATCTCTCTATTGAACTCTACTGGCAAACTACTAATAGCATTCTTTGTCCACTCATTTTGTCTGACAGAACCCTATTAAATAAGGTACATGGTTTAACAAAAGTTGTTTTAAAGATAGACATAACAGGAAGCCCTACACAGTCAAGGTAGTACCACTCAGGGCTAGGGCACAAACATATATTATATTAGCTTTTCTCAGAGGAGATAAAGTAGAAAGAGTTTATTAGCAACAGGATAATTAGAAGTCACAACTGATTCCAAAACAGGTTCTCGAGTTATCCTTAGTTTGCTTTTCTTCCCTGTATCCAACCTCTTAAACTTCACCAGGATCCATTCAGAAACAATTAACTACTCTATTGTAAAATATAAATACATAGATTAGGTGAAACTTTGCTCAATAGCAATAACTGCTAGAGGGATCTTGGAGTCCTAATGGACAATCACTTAAATATGAGCTCTATGTACAGGCCAAAAACATGATTTATTTGGGGCTACTACAAATATATTCCTACTCTCTTACTGAATCTTTGACAATGTTTAAACCAGTGGTTCTCAACCTGGGGGTCGAATGACCATTTCACAGGGGTCACCTAAGACCATCGGATTTTTTTTTCCCATGCCGTTAGGTTACTAGACAAACTTTACAGCATCTCAGCGTGCTTTTGCCTCGATCCTTTCCTTTTTGAATGAAAGCTTCCGAAAACTGATTGGATTGAGGCTGCTCGGTTTCTTTCGGCGCGTACGCAGCAGCGATGCCGTTGCCTTTCTCCTTTCCTGTTGCTTCTGATTGGAGAGGGCTGGAGGAGCATCATTAGGAGGCCACTGATGCCATCTCCGGTGGGGGAGTGCCTTCACTGCGGCAAGAGAAGTTTGAAGGAACCGGTGCCGTTTGGCACTTTGGGAATCTGGCGGGAGGCTGAGGTGAACTCCGACGATGGCGGGAGGGGTGAGGGGAATCGGTGCCATGCCTTTGGTCAAGAACAAAGTGAGGGAAAGAACAAAGTAAGGGACTGTTCCTGCTTCTTCGGCCCCTCAGTGGCCTATGAGTGGAGAGGGACGGAGGTGATTTTGAAAGAGTTCAGGCTACACTAGAAACTTCGTTTGCGAAGGAGAAGTTTTATCGGAAGGTGACTGTTAGTCTTTATATGTCAATGGAGATTCCCAGTCGTCCAGGTCAGGCTTATCCCAAAGGTGCTTTTTCAAGAGGCAACTGGACTTCCTTTGATTTTCCTTGAAGACGTTTCACTTCTCATCCAAGAAGCTTCTTCAGCTCTGTCAGTCAGTCAATTTGTGACGATGAAAATATATCCTGCATATTAGATATTTACATTACGATTCATAACAGTAGCAAAATTACTGTTAGGAAGTAGCAGCGAAAATAATTTTATGGTTGGGGGTCACCACAACATGAGGAACTGTATTAAGGGGTTGCGGCATCAGAAAGGTTGAGAACCACTGCCTTATTAGGATTTCTTCCCATTTGGGCCCACCTGTGTAGGTTGTATATTGCCTTATTTAACAACATGCTACCCCCACCCCTTGTGAGCATCAGAAACAGGAATTGTAGATGCGAATAAGGTGCTCTATTTAGCAAATACATCCCTGCCTCTTTACTCTTTGGGACAAACGTTCAAGGACCAAAATGAGTGTAAAAGCTTTTGCATTTCTAAGGCATTAAAATCTTAAAAACTCAGGAAATCTAACACTCTCTCTCACTATCCACACATACATATGCAAAATTAAAGAGAATTAAAATTCTCAGTGACTTAAAATCTGAATATGCCATAAATTTTCTGAGTGTTGTTTTAAAGGAGGACATGTAGTTATCACAACTGTTTTATTTTTTACAGTAAATGTTTAATGTGGAAATGTACAGAAACTGTTAACACTGCAAATTGTCCACAGAATACAGAAATACTATGATGCAGTAACAAAAAAAAGGATCAATCTGTCACAGAAGCAGGTCACATCTGTGAAGTTTTCATCGGATATGAAGAAGTTGTCATGATTGAATAAACATTTATTTCAGTTTGGAGAAGAGTTTGTGAGCTACCTGTAAATCAAGAAATTAACAAATAAAAACAAGAATATAAGCAAAAACTATATTGTTCTACTTCTTGCACAATATATTCTTACAGTTTAAAAAAAAGTTTATTTACAAACTGCTGATCCATAACTTTTCTAAAGCGGAAGGGACATCAAAGTTTGAGAATTAGAACTTCATTGGATTCACATAATTATTATTTTACACAACCTTGCATAAAAGTCATGCTAAAATAACTTACACAATGGTCTCTAGCTTCCAGGAAATCAAAGAGCTCTTCTGTACACTCTTCCAGTGTTTGAGATCTGGAGGATACTCGAGAATTACACTGCTCTAATCGTTCCAGAGCTTTTGCACATTCTTCTATTTTTCCACATTCTTCCCTGACAATTGTTAAAGGATCCTGGGGAAAAAAGCATCACATAGATAGTTAATGCTCTATTAAAGACACTACCAAATGAGAGAATCAAACTTAACTCTTAAAGCTGGCAAACAAAAGTCTATAATTATCCAGACAGTTGATAATTATAAGAAACTTAAAAACTCTAGATTATAAATTGTAGCCATTCCAGGCAGTATCATTCTTCCCCATAGACTGTAACATCCAGGACATTTTTTTTAAAGGTAGAATTTTCCTATCAGAGCTAGCCATGTTTGGCAACTACTTTTCTGTCTTTTATTCAAGATGCTGGCGGTATCTTGCTGAAACCCATACAGCAGTTTAAATTCAACCTTAGTGGTTTCATTAAAATAATGCTTTCTTTCCTAAGCAGCCAATAATCCAGTTTTATCACTGACTTTTGTCACTGGAATTATGAGATGAATCTAGGTAGAATCAGCTTAAAATTTATTGGGCACTTTAGCTGGTGCTGTCCCATCCCTAGTGGGCACTATTCTTGAGGGCCATTCTATTGTGGTGCAATGGGAAATTAGAATAACTTTATTGTCACTTTGAATGTACGCTAATCGGCATACATTAAAATAAAATTTCATTGCATAGAGCTGTCAAGTGTCACCACCTCCAAAATACACTACATAAACATGACAAAATAAATAGAGTGTGGCTCTTCTGAAACAAGCTCTTTCCATATATCTGTTGGTCTCTGAGCTGTTTATAGAGAAACCAGGTCAGTTTCATGACATAGTCTCCCTACTGCATCTGTCAGCTCAGTTTGGGCTGCTTTTGACCATAAATTTAGTGCACTTTTGTTCTATGTACCATAGAAGGAAATGCTATCCCAGCCACCTGTTCTAACCCCGACAGGCTGGAAGATAGGTAAATAAAATGATTTTTGACGAATTGCTAAACCCACAGATCTGGCCATCTGTCAAAAATATTGCCAATTACAGCAATGTTATGACAGGTGGATGGATATCCTGCTAATGGAATTGTTTGAGGTGGCTTGAAGATTGACTTTTCTGCAAAAGAAATAAGAACACTACTCTTCAACTACAAACCAAAACAAAGGCAACTGATATTAGTAATATGGTACAACAAAATATGTATTGGTGGGTGTTCTGCTACTTCTCAAACAGAAGAAGAGCAGTTTAACTGAGCCAGGAAGTTTTAAATCTAGGAAGCAAAGTCCATATTAAGTTTGTCCATCTTTGCCCTTACTGTAGGAATCCTAACATTCAGAAGAAATCACATATTAAAACAAGGTTGGGATGTTCGAAAAACAATAGTTCAGAATATTTTAATAAACAAAAATCAGGTACATAGATGGAATACTAAGACATTCACTACATAAATAATAAATGAACATGGAATTTATCAGAACTGATCTGCCCAATTTCTATCATATTATCTTTCTGATCCTGAATTATTGGTTTTAGTAAATAGAACATATCCAATTGAGCAAACAAGTGCATTGGATAGAAACAGTTCGTTTCTATCACAAATTGTTGGGCACTTGTGATCAAGAAAAATAATTCATTTGTTGAAATTTAATCTACTTGTGAACCCAAATAATCCTTCCCACCATTATATATATTTCTACCATTTTTAAATTTTCATCCAGTCACAATACTACATGTAGCAGGATTCTTCTAAAAAAATATTGTTGATTGAAATGTTATGGATTACTTCTCTTGCTCAATTATCCATAAAGTTACATACCACAAGTTCTTCCTCCTCCTCCTCTTCCTCCTGTACAGGTAAAAAAGAATTGTAATAGATTCATTAATGTTCTCATATCTACATAATATGAAGTAATTGAATTACAAAAAAATCAAAGAGCAATTTCAATTACAGGTAATGCTTGACTTACAGCCATTTATTTAGTGATTCTTTAAAGACACAACAGCATTGAAAAAAGTGACTTATGACCATTTTCACACTTAACAACCATTGCAGAATCCCTATGGTCCTGTTCAAAATTCAGACAGTGTCCCAGGATCATATGATCACCTTTTGCAACCTTCTGACAAGCAAATCTGGAAGCCACATTCATTTAATCATATTACTAACTTAACAACTGCAGTGATTCACTTAACAACTGTAGCATGAAAGGTCATAAAATGGGGTAAACTGTCTTGCTTAACAACAGAAATTTTGGGATCACTTGTGGTCATAAGTTGAGGATTACCTCAACTTATTTTTTTTTAATGTAGCCTCTTTCATATGGCATTCTTTCAACGTTTATTACCGTATTTTTGGAGCATAAGACGCACCTTTTTCCCTCCTAAAAGAGGGTGGAAATATCGGTGCGTCTTATACACCGGATGCAGCCATTTTTGCTGTCTCGAAGCTCCGCCCCCGTCTATTCCTAGGACAACTGTAAGGGTGCCTGCCGCACTGGTATGAACCCACCCCTGGCCCCCGTGTCGCATTTTTGTGAAAAATAGGGTGTTTTTCTCCTGTTTTTTCGCAAAAATGGGTTGGCCAGAGGGTCTGGGAAGCCTGCAGAGAACTCCTGGGGATTGGGGGAAGGCAAAAATGCCCCCATTTTTGTGAAAAAATG
>JANHGD010002362.1:47595-57964 GCA_027560375.1 Imantodes cenchoa
TCTGTTTCTGAAGATCTTCCATCTTATTAAGTGAGACATTTCCAGAGGAATACCTCTAGACAACTTTTGTGCAGAGATATTCCAGTTGAAGTTAGTAAGATAGGAATTTTCAGGCATCACAGAAGACGTTTTCTGTGCAGAGGATGTGATAAGTTGTAATTTCAATTACGATACCTTTCCATCTGTACAGATCTTTGTAACCACTTTCTTTCTTTACTTCTTCCTCTCTAGGAGACTATGTCTCAAGCCACGTCAACAACATAGAAAGCTTCAGCTTTCTGGGGCTCTGGATGCATCCAAGAAAGATCAGGCTACATCAATGTCGCAGATTAATCTTATTTGTACCAGCCATATGGAGACAGCTTCATCCAATGGGGACATAGATGTGCATACACCCATCCTCAAATCAGCCTTCTCCTCTTCCAGAGAGTTTGAGAGTTCCCGTGAAGAATTCTTCAAGCAAATGCCAAACCAGAAAATTCGTCATGCTAGCAAGGCTTCCACAGTAGACACACTGAGCCAGCGAGGAGGTCCCAAGGATGACTATCCCCGAATGGTGGAGGGCTATTCATTGAAAGCAGCCCGGTCCATGGATACCTCTGGTACACTAGAACCCCCTCTCTTGGAAGATTACAAGCGTAACTATTCACATCAGCGTGTAGAAGACAAGTGCAATGATATACAGCGTAAACAAACACGGAATGATAGCAAGTCTTATTTGCAGGAGCCCCCATCACCACCACCTCTTCCAGCTCCTTTTGACCATTATATGGCCCATAAAATGGATGCCAAACCACCTGATTTCATGATGTCTCAATCTGTAGACCACCTGGCCCGTCCCACCTCTCTGAGTCAACCCGGACAGCTAATCTTCTGTGGTTCTATTGACCATATGAAGGATACAGTGTACCGAAATGTCATGCCAACTCTCGTAATTCCTGCCCACTATATGCGTCTGGCTCCAACAGAGCAGACAAATACGGGCTCTGAAAATCAACCAGATATGGACCCAACTACTATGGGGCTCCCTCATCAATTTGGTCCCCAGGAACAACAGAGACAGCAGCAGCTCCTCCAACAGCAGCTGCAACATCCACAGTTCCAACTACAGCAACATCAAGTGGAAGACCCGGAGGGGAAGGGTTGGGGACCCCACACACAATCTGTCAGTGGTTCAGTCACCATACCTGTGTTATTGAATGAGTCCACTATGGCCCAACTGAATGGGGAGCTACAGGCACTAACTGAGAAGAAGTTGCTGGAACTGGGTGTAAAGCCACATCCACGAGCCTGGTTTGTATCTCTGGATGGACGTTCCTCTCAAGTCCGTCATTCTTACATTGATCTCCAGGGCCCTGAGAGGAATCGCAGCAATGATGCCAGTCTGGACTCAGGTGTGGATGTCAACGAAGCCAAGCCCGCCAAGCGCCTGAAGGAGGAGCGCATGGGTCCAACATACTCTAAACTGGTCTTTGCCGATGCTGACACAGAACAAAGCAGCAGTGAGAGCCGCACTGCAATTTGTTCTCCCGAGGACAACTCACTCACCCCTTTACTGGATGAAAACACTGACCATCGTGCTGCTACAATTCCACGACATGGGCGCAGCCGTGGCAACAGCTCTCGCAGCAGCAACAGCAACAGCGAACTGCGCCGTGACTCAATGACCAGCCCAGAGGATGACAGCAACGAACCTTCTGAAGGAACTGATGACCAGGGAGATAAGAAGAGTCCATGGCAGAAACGTGAGGAACGACCTCTCATGGTCTTCAATGTGAAGTAGCCAGGAGGAAGAAGACAGTTCACCCTCATTGCATACTTTGGGTGTGGGAGGATAAGGCACCAGAACCATGGAGATCAGTATTTGCTTTTGAGTCTTGTCTGGTTTCCTTTTCTCTCCATCTGATCAAGTGCTCAGCTGAACTGAAGCCCTTATGTTTTGACAGAAGACATGAATGAACAAAGCAAGAAATAATGCAGCCAAGCTGCGTTAATGTTTTTCCCCCCCAGCCACTAAAGATGCTGTCTTGCTCAAGGCAGGTTAAGAAGTGCCACAGCAAACTACCTAAGAAAATTTGGCCTATTTCTGTTTCCACCAACCACTGTGAACCAAGCAATTCGGGGCACAGAAATTACAAAAGATGTAATGACAGCGAAGGAAGTTTCATTGTTCTGTAACTCTTGTCAATCTGTGGAGAGGATACTACTTGTCCTATGTGGTTCCGGTTCCTAGAATCCCTTATTTCCCACCCAGTTTGGTATAACCAGAACTAGTGCTGTCCCTCTGCCCTGACACTTTGGGAACAGAGGTGCAGTGGAAAGGCATGACTCAACTCTACAACCCTCTTGCCCTCAGGGCTTTGTACAGTTCTTTTTTAAAATTTAAGTCCTGTGGATTTTCCAAGCCAAAAGCTTGGAGGGGTTGGGTGCCCAGGGCTCTAGTTGATGTCCATCTGTGCCTGTCATCCTTTTATTATCCAACAACTTGGATTACAGTACAGGGCCCAGACAAGGGGGGTGGGTTTGGGGAAACTTGGGCATTAGTGTGGGTAATATACATATGTGTGTGCATGCGTGTACGTCAGTGGTGGGTGGGAGTCTGAGCCATGTATGTGTGGATAGATGTGTCTGACCTCGCTGCCAAATGAACTCCTTATTGGAGTCATCTCTGTGCCCCCCCCTTTTGTTCCTTGTGCCTGCAACTCCTCTGTCTCCTCCAAGTGCCTTCTGGCCCCAATGTCTCCCTCCCTCCGCCCAACCAGGCAGCTGTGAATGAAACCTTGATATCTGTAGAGGCGTACAGGCATACCATCTGTTCATAGCTGCTCAGATCTTCCTTTCTGTATAATCCCCTTTTTTCCTGCAGTGAGTGCTTGGCAGGGGGATCAAGAAGGGGGATTGCTGAAGGAAAAACCAACTGTCACATCTCTGCTTGTAAACATAGGGGCCAACTTGCTAAGCCATCGGCACAGAATTAGGGAACTGAGCCAACCAGCAGCACAGTTGTGGTGATTGGGTCTTAAAGAGCAGCAGGACCAGGTCTTACTTGGTCTTACAAAAGAGTATTAGGCATGATGAGCAATCCCAAGAAAGGCATTTGTGGAGATCTTGGAGCCCATTGTAGCACATAATTTCATCTCAAGACAGGAATGGGGAACTACTAGCCAGCCCCACACTGAATTTTTTTATCAATCAAATTGGAAGATAATAAATGGGGTTGGGCACATTGTGGCTACAAATAAGAAGGTAGAATCTAAGAGCCTTTTTAGCATTTTGCTTTTGTGTTTAAAGACTGTTGGACTTTAATCAATCAGGCTCACATCCTTTTGTAATAGCAGAAGGCAGCAAAGACTAAAATAATTTGGGGAAATATTTTATTTCAGTCTCGCCTTTATATCAAGACTTGAAAACCTTAAAATAGAGGTGGGAATTCTTCTGTCTTTTGAGGGCAACATTCTTTAGAAATAAACTGGGAGGCTGTTAATGTCAGCTGGGCCAGAATTGAAAAGTGGGTAGGATTTTATCCCATCCTTTTCCTTTCAAACCCACACCCATCATCCCCAGCCCTGCAAATTGCTAGAGAAAGGACAGGTTCCTCATTAGAGGTCTAAGTTGGTTACCTAGAGCACATCTTTCCCTACTGTTTTAGTTACTTGATCTATTTGTCTGCATTTCCTGGTTTTCTTATTTTTTCTAATTGTCATTTTTCTCTCTCTGTTTGAAGATATCATCTTTTCTGAAGGGTACTTCTTTCTTTGCCAAGATCTGGATAATCTGACTTTAAAAAAGGTCTTTATTCATTTCAACTTTAGTTGAGATTTTCAAAATAGAACATAATTTACACAATGTGAGAGGAGCACTTACTATATGCTCAAAAATATTCCGCTTAGTGACTCCCAGTTTCTAGACAGAAGAACATTTCAGTACCTATTCCTACCTAATCTTGATTTTTTCCTCACTAACGACTGCCAACTGACAATGACCGGAGGGCAGGATTGAATTTTGCACTTAAGCGCCTGTCAGCCGCTCGCGGCTTGGTACACTGGCCATTCCAGGGCTCTGGAAACACCGCTGACAACTGAGGGGACTGTCTGCTGTTTTTGGGGTGCCTCCCCAAATGGTCTTTATTGCTGCCTTTTCACCGCGGAGTTCGCTGCCCTGAGTTTGTCTCAGCAATGCCACCCATGCTAACCGATCCCTTAGAGATCACAGCGAGTGAGCTGGCTAGTACGGATTATTTTCAGCACAGCAGTCACCACTTTCTTCCTCTCCCTCGCATCCAGCACAGTCTGCTTTGGGCTGCAGGTAGAGGTTTCTGTGCTGACTAGCCTATGACTTCTGTGAATCAGCTTCTGAGATTGCCCTTGAGGCAACAAAATGGCAGCTCGTCACCGTTCCCCTGGGAGAGAGCCTTTGATGATGTGCCCGAGGTTTCAGCTGCTGCAGACAAGGGCAAGAAAAGAGCCAAAAAGCCAGTGGAAAAGCCCTGCAAGCCTCATAGCTCCAAAGCAGAGCTAAGAGATGAAGAAAGGAGGCTTAAAGCATTAGAGAAGCAGATTTGTCAAGCAGAGAAACCGCAGGCAGCTTCACTATCAGCTACCAGCCAATCAGCTGCGAGCCTTTCCTGCCCTGCTCCAACTGTCAGCCTGGCTCTTCAAACAGCCCTGCTAGTGGGCACTGCTGAGCTTCCTCCTTCACCTGCTTTACTGAATATCTCAGAGGCTTTTGAGGATCCCTTTGCCTGCTCTGCCCCTATTAGATGGCAAGAGCCTTCCATCAATGCTAGGGGTCCACCTAAGGTCACTTATACCCCAACAGCCACAGGATTGCAACCTAGGGAGGAGGAAGAGCCGGATCTTTCTGACAGAGTTAAACATTTCCTATCTGAGAACAGTATCAGGGGAATTGAGGAAGCCTGGCAACGCCAACAGCTGCCACCTCCTGCAGTCAGGGTGGGCGCTTCTAACGCTTCTCAGCAGTTACCTTTACAGGACTGCCTGCCTCAGCCTTGGCACCAGTCTCGCTGTCAGTCAATAGGTAGTGATGAATTGTTAATGTGGGAGGAGGCTCAACACTCTAAGATCTAACACTCTCAGATGATAAGGATCTTTCTCCTGATGCACCTGCCTATTCCAGGCTGTTCCCTCTGGGCTTATTCAAGCCCCTACTCCACAAAGCCAGGGCCACAGCCCAGATTGGCATTGATGCTGTGCGGGGGGGGGGGGGGTCCGCATGGCGCACCGTACCAGTGCGATGTGCGTGCAGCCCGACGCTGCGGGCGGGCACGCAGCCCCCACACACGCACCCCCATGCGAGATTTCAGCTTCTGCACATGCGCAGAAATCTCCAAAAAAAAGATGACAACCGCAATGGCCCGGTGGCAATGGCACCGTTGCCCAATTTGCGGGAGCTACTGGGGAGGCAGCGTGGGCCACACCAGTAGCAACCCGCCACTGATGCTGCGCCTCCACAAGAGGCGCCCCAAGGCCCGGAACAAGATCTGTTTTCTGCTCCTGTAACAGAACAAGATTACATCCCGGTTCCTGATCTATGTCTTAATGTGGTCCAGAACCAATGGGTCCAGCCAGGGATTCTTCCCACTCCTAGTTACAATGATAAGAAATTATATAACATGGGGCCTTCCTTATCACAGGTCCTTTCACTGCCCTCCATTGATGACCCTGTCACTGCCCTCTCCTCAACTTCCTCTTACCCTGTTGGGGATGCTGCTGAGAACTAGTCCCTGAGAAAAGCACACATGGCAACTGCCTCGGCTGTCAAGGCCTCTTCGGCGGCCTCCTTTTTTAATTGCACAGCACTGTTGTGATTGCAACAATTACAGGCCAAGATCTTACCACAGGAGGCTTGTCTTCATCAGGATCTGAATAAACTCATTGACACCATCCAATATTCAGCAGACACTACACTGGATGTGGCCAAAATATGCCTCTAGAGCACTAGCCACCTCCGTCACATCCCAGCAGCTATTGTGACTTCGTCAGTGGCAAGCTGACGTCAAAGCAAAGTGGAGGCTTGCTTCTGCCCCCTATTCAAAGGCATGCTTTTTGATACGCCACTGGAACCACTCCTGATCAAGAACAAGAGGAATGTTCTACCTACTTCCTTGAGGAGGGCGGACCTTCGTCCTACTCCATTTGGCCGCAGGTCATGTGTGGGTTCCTCCTACTTTTTCCTACCGGTGTGTATCCCCTAGCGTGATTTTGCTTCCGCACATGCGCAGAGGGACGATTTTCCTTCTGCGCATGCTCAGAGAGCCGAAAAAACGCCCAAAATTAGATTAAAAAGATGGCAGCACGCACGGACCAGCAAAGACAGCACCGGAGCCATCGCACCAAAATTGTGCAATCGGCAGGCCACTACCGGAGCGGCGCACCAGACCGCACCGGTAGGAACCCACCTCTGCCACAGGTACTCTTTTCGTCCTTTAGAGTCTGAGGCAAACCATTTCCAGCGGCCCTATTTATGCCTACTGTAGGAACTAAGGGCAGCATACATAATTTTTTATTTTATTTGATAATGCTATTTTAGCTTTATTTCCATAAAGTCATATTATTTTTATAAAATTATCAAAGATTTCTTTGCGAACCCTTATAACTGGAAAACAGAATATTACTATTCAAAATAAGTACAAATTTAAAAGTCTGCAATTCATTCAAGCTTTGAACATACTACAATTTTATATACATAATTCATATATGGTCATTTTTAAAATTCTATTAGAAATTCTAAATCTTTTTGAGAATGAATCTATGTAAATTTAATGAAGATTAGATTTTTCAGATTTACTAGCATTTTATTATATCTTTCATTTTACTCTCTATTGCCTTTCAGACTTTTCTGCAGTCTGCTTTCAATTACAATTGCAGACTGGATATCATCACTTTTTCCCATGCTATGCAGCTTATATTCTGAGCATATCATAGTTATATTGACTTAAATCTTAGCCAGAGGCAGATGAGGAGAATTATATTAGACTAAGTATATCATTGGTCTTTTAAACCATTGGCTATGAAGTACTGATTGTTGGTCTATGGGATCTGGCAATTATTTGTGGGATATATGATTTTTAATTGAATTAATCATTAATGGGAAAAATCTGTATCAAGAGATGTCAAATAGTGAAGAATAAATTAGGAATAAAGTTGCAAATTGCCCAGAGACTTTTTTTCCAGAATGTATTTTCTCATTTATATCTTCAGGATGTAAATATTGCAAAGATGGAAATGTTAATCCTTTCCCCGCTTACTCAGTGTAGTTTTCAGTGCAATATGCATAAAATGGAATCCTCGCCAGACTCAATTATAGCTAGCTTTTATTTTACAGCCTCACTCCTTGCATTCCCTGCATTCCATTGGGAATTGGAGATTTGTGAATTGTAAAAATCTCAGCAGCAATCATTTCTCAATCCAGCACCAAGTGAAGGAAAGGACACTATACTCCAGCAGCAACTGGTTTAAACTAAATGAAAAAAAAATCCCTATATCGACATATTGGCTTTTTCTTTAAGAATGACCAGATAAGCAGGGTATCTTTGTCCAAAGCTACTTTGGAAAGCAGAACAAATTAGCCACAATTTATTATTCACCTCTTCACCCACCCACCCAATTCCATTAGGAAATGACAGCAGATAAAAGAATTATTTTTAGCATGACAACTGAAAAACAATTCCATCTTTGAAATAATTTGTATTGATAAATCCATGATATTTCAAAGTTAAAGGCAGTCCATATTTTTATATTTGAAAATTAGATTTCTGAGAATATGTTTTATTTCTAAATTACTGTGGACATTTAAAAATATTAAAAGGATGTCTAGTATTACTGAATTCCATTTGTGATATTCAGAAATTAAAAATACAGCATACCTTCTTCAATGGGCTCAAATTTTGCAACAAGTTGAGATGCAATTGTTTCATCAGCATTATCCTGAAACTGTTCATTTCTGAGAAAATCAACAAGATTTGGTAGCGATAGTATTCTGTGATTTGGAGAGTGGATTGTGAAGAGCTCATGAATTTCACATCTATGTGCTATAGTACGATATATTCTTCTAAAATCCTCTATAGTAATATTTCCAGCCTTCAATGAATCACTTGTCTGGTTTAAAAGACAAAAATAATAAGATACATACAACACATATCATTAATAGAAAAAGAAAAGTGCTGAAAAACATTCAGCTACTCATCTTAGATACTTCTCGAACCAAGAAGGCATTATGGTCCAACAGACCAATAGCTCTTTCTACTGCAGTTGTCACCCAATCTTATAATTATCTTGTAAGATTGTTAGTAGAGACCACTTCACCCAAGCTCATGTAGAGAATTTCTAGCTGGCCAGTTCACCAAGCACAAGTTATCTTCTTGGAGAAGATTGACACACTAAGTAAATTCCTCTGAATTGGAGGACTCAGGTAGGTTAGATTTAATAATTTAACCAAATTCAGTTCCCCAATCTTGTCTTTTAAAACAGGTTCATATAAACTTAAAACTTAATATAAGAAAAATCCTCTAGCAGTAACTTATTAGTTCAGCATTTTATTCCAACAATAACCAGCCTCCTACTTCCAACAGGGCATCAAATAAAGCAGTTACATAGTTATCCCCCCCCCCCCCCCAAACAGAAACAGAGTAAAAAGCAAGCCATGTTTTAGACATTTCTCAATCTTTATGGAATGGGCTTCTGTAGAGGGGATATTTTGTATTCCATGCCATTGAACAGCTTTATTTCAATGTATACTGATGTAAAGTAGTATAGTAATAATTATAGCCATGGGCTGCTATAAAGCAGACTTGTGAACATCTAAGATGACCAATCTTACTTCAACTTGTGTTTGGTTTTTATGTTTAAATTTATTAAATAAACAGGTAAATAAACATGATACTGGGCTAATAACTTTTATTTATAAACATTTAGCAAAACTTTCTAATTCTTTTTCATTTTTTTGCTTATCAACTAGTCCTATCACTAGATTTTTGCGCATTAGTTAATTATATCTCCACCACATACGGTAGGTAAAGATTACTGGTTGACAGTAATTTATTTACCCACGGTAATCACAAGGATATCTTATCAATTGATTATGTCCAGTGTTGGGACATGAGAGTTTAACACTAATGGCAAGCAAAAAAGGAAAAAGAGCCAAGTTTATTTAGCTTGTTTATATATTTCAGATATATTTGTATTATAATATACTATATTTGTACTACAATGTATCCATTTTATATACACCCAATGAACATTATCCACATGGTATTCTAAAAAATATCCCTTTGTAGCTAGAAGTAACTTACATTTTATATTCATGCTAATATTGTATATCCTAGTATAAGTTACCCAGAAATTATAGCATCACTCCTTTTCAGGCAATGTTTAGTTTTCTCATCTGAATACCATTTCAGCTAGTCCTCATGGATATCACTGTACAAAATTAAACATCTCTTTAGAGGTTCACATTATTCAAATTTGAAATGGGGAAGATGCCTCAGTCCTAGCATGGGCACCTCGCTGTATTTGGCAAATGCCTTCATTTTAAATCTTAAGAACCATTTCCTCTTTAGACTTAAGAATGTACATATCTCTACTTTTGTTGCCACTTTAGGCTGCTGTGAGCACACATGCACACGCACACACACTTCCAATCCCAAGGACAGATTTCCAAGAGTATTCTGCTCTGTTCAGGTGTCAAGTTCAATTCTTTGTCTCTCTTTTAATCTGCTAAATTTTTGAGTCAATCCTGGTTGAGAGCTGGCTCAACCCAAATAACAGCTATTTAGTCATATGGTAGAGGTTCCGTCAAGACACATCTCTCTCCACACATTAATATTCTTTGTCACATCAAGACACATCTCTCTCCACACTTGTTAATATTCAAAATAAATTTTATTAAACTTTACTAATATTTACCTGTTGTGCCTATAAATGCAAACTACTGTAATTTGAGATAGACAGGTCTTTCCTGGCCAGATCTACAATTGCATAAGTCTGCTTAATGGGATTGAAGTCTACGTAGATAAAGTTGGCTCCCCCTCTCTGCTCCCCCCATAATTGGAGACTTAGATGATAAATAGCCATCTCTTTTTTGCGTTTACTGCATCCATGGTAGAAGGAAGGTGGCAGATAGCCCTTTATCCAATAGCTTTCTAATCCTATAGAGAGATAGGATCAGAAGCAGTTAAGATCTATGTCTCCTAGACTGTCCTGCTATCCCACCCACCCAGTCCTGAACCAACCCTATATTTAAAAATAGCTTGAAAAACAGCTGATCAATATGGAGAGAAATTTGTGAAGTGCCAGGAGCTGACAAGCACTAAAGGACACACAAGTTGACTTTTTAATGTTTCTGATGTACC
>JANHGD010002362.1:66820-77177 GCA_027560375.1 Imantodes cenchoa
GAGAGAGAGAGAGAGAGAGAGAGGGAGAGAGAGATGCAATTGCTACAGTACATTTCTCACAGCAATCGTGGGCTGGATGGTATTTTTCTTAATTCCAAAAGGTAGGGACTGAAATATATTAATGACAGCTGAAAATGTTGGCATGCACTCTACTTAGGACCTCTCATTTTAGGAAGGCAAGGATACAGTGCCAAAACTTTAGACTGTCCCATCTGCAACTCTGGGTACATAAAGATGTACTGTACAATTACACTACAGAAAAGGAAGATAAGAAAAATAGTTAAGATATTGCTGAACTTATTTGCTTTGCTCTGCTTGTTCTCTTGGTTTTTTTTTAAAGCACAGAGACCTATAGAGTATTTCAGCATATTAACATTATGTTCTTGCATCTGAGTTTTTCTTTTTGTAAAATAATTACATGCACATTTCTCACTTCAAGTATCAACTGGCTACCCTCTAGTATACAGTCAACAGACCAGCCTCTAATTCCATGAGCCTTTGTCCAAAGATGGATGTCACCAGAAATCAATCTGTAGTAGGCAAATGCTTGCTTGCTGTTTCAATTAATTTGGGGTCTGACATCATTAAAATATGCAGAGCCAAATATACCTTATATTTTGGATGGATATTGGTCTGCATCTCTTGTATTCATAAGATATTGTATGAAAAAAAGGACGTACTTTAAACAGGAGAAATCATCCCTTTCAACTTAATGAGAATATTTTGGGAAATGTTTCTGACATCTAAATGAGACGTAGCACATACATGACTAAAAATATTCTTCCACCTGTTAAAAAATGTTAGCAATGTCACCAGCCAACTTATAGGTTTGTTTGTTTTTTGCTCCCTATTTATTGCAGCTTTAGGTTTCTGTTTATAGGAAGCTTCTGTTGCCTGAAATGTTGTGGCTTGAGCTGGGTTACGAAACTAAATAGTGTCTAGAATGATACATTTCTACAGTAACAAATCATATGTTATCTTTTTCTCTGATGGTAAAACAGAGAATAAGAAAAATTGCAATGCTCTGTGCTTGTGGGAGACTGCAGTGTTCTTTTTATTGCCAAGTAGAAGCCAATTAAAGTGAATTGTCCTGGAAAAGGTTCCCATTCTCCAGAAATGATCATCCATCTAGAGCAGTGTTTCTCAACCTTGGCAGTTTGAAGATGTTCAACTCCCAGAATTCCCCAGCCAACGTTGCTGGGGAACACCATGCTTTCATGAGACCTTCCACATAGTATTGTAAGAGAGAGGACCTTGTGGTACTTAGCAGTATTCCAGAAGACTTTCCCACCCATTTGGTTAAGCATTAGCAGCTCCATAGTGTTGGATCTTCCTGAATCTGACATTGGCTCCTAGAACGGATAAAAAATTCCTAGAGAAATAAAATCTGAGTTTATGAACAGATATTCTTTTAGCAAAGAATGGGCTGAATTCAGATATGCCAGGTATCTTCTGCTAAATATCATGATGTGGCTTTGCAGAAGAAATGGGGAACAGGTATTTATCGGGCAGAAGAAATCCTATTAGTCAAATTGAGACAGGACACAGCTGATCCTAAAATGGGTGGGTAACTATTGGTCAGGTGCAACTAGCTGCTTTTCCTGGAATTGCAACTCCTACCCTTCCAGAAATGGTTCCCCACTGTAATAGAAGAAGCTTTAAAATAGTGTCTGCCTGATCTATGGAAACAATTTCGAAGTCTCACTGTAACTTGGAAAAATGATATTGAAAGAGTAGCAGCAAACAGACATATATCAACTTGCAATGTAGTATTGAGACTTGGCTGGACATTGATGGGAGTTGTAGGTCTATCAGAAATCTGCCCAGTTGGCTATCAATTCCTACACAAGCGGCAACTTCAAGAATGGGGAGGGATGTTAAAGATGTGTGTAAAGCGGCAAGAAGTACTTTCCCAAAAGTGATTTGATGGTAGGGTTTGTATGGAATTCAGCTATCGTAAAAAAGCAGTAACCCTTTATGAACTCCTGAACCTTGTTTCGGGACTAGTGGCAAAATTCCCAAGACTATTAGCTCTGGGAGAGTTCAACCCCCAGGGATAGGGGAGGATTTCAGTGTAATTTGAAAGTTCATGTCCATGACAACCAGAGGCTTATCATAGTCAATCATAGTCTCCACACATGGCCGGGCATATACTAGACTTGGTCTTTACTTCAGAGCAGTTGTAACTCTGCTCTGCTCTATTCCAGACTGAGATAGAGAATATTGATAATTGATCTTTGCTGTAGACAAATCACTTCCTTGTCAAACTAAAGGTCACAGCTACAGTATTCTGAATTTCTGCAAGGATAGCAGATCCAATACTTTGCTCCACTCCAGCACCAAATGGATTCACTTGGTTTCCAGAGAATGGCTGAGGTTTTCACCAACATTTTGGTAGACTCGTGTCTGATTGGCTTGCAGAACCTGGAGGTAGCCAAAGCATTTGATACAACTGCTTCAATATCCTGTTTCTCCAGTTACTTATCCCAGCGACATCATTATTTTTTTAAACAGCCAAATGAAAATTGTGAGTTTCCTATCAGATAAAGTTGCTCATATCTGCTCTGTTTTGGACACTGAATGGACAAAGTCTACAGCAATAAGGAGCTATGTTCATGGAATTATTTAGACATCTTTTGCACCTACCATCAGTAAACCTGACCTGTATTCTTTCTGACTCCTGTGTGGTCAGGCAAGTATGTGTGCAGCTGGATTTGGGAACTCAAACATTTATTTGACGGAAGGCAAGATGCTGCCCATGGCAGTCAGACACAATAGTTTAATTTCTGAAGATATCTTTCTTTGACTCAGTCTATGTTGACAACTTTTTATCAGTCTCTAACATCCTTTTCTGGAGAGAAATGTGGAGAACATGTTACTAGTAGTTCAATCTCAGACAATAGTGAACGAAATAGTTTTGTCTTGATTCCTTCCAGTCAAGTTTCAGACACAGATGTAAGAAACAACTTGGGACACTCCAGTAGACAGCTGTCAGAAACTGAATGGGGCAATCCACCCATAATGGTCTTAGACCTATCAATGCTCTTTCAAACCACACAGTTTAAACTCCATATTAGAAACAGTCTCCAAAGACAGCTAATTCATAAACTACAACTGGTTCAAAACTGGTAGCAAGATTCCTGACAGGACAGTGCTGTAAGTAAAATTATCTCTATCCTGAAGTAATTGAATTGGCTGCCACCTGACTTCAGACCCAAGTCAACTGATTGCTTACAATCATTTTAAAGTCCTTTGTGGACCTATATTGGATTATATTGGACAATGTCTTGGCAAGGTACTATGTGGCTAGCTTGTACAGAAATCTAAAGAGGGCCTGTTGAGCCAACCCACCTCACCTCCGTAAGGTCCACGAGGAGTAGAACAGACGAGGCTATCTCAGTTGTAGTCCTTCTCTTCTTTATCCCTAGAGGTGAGTGGCTTCCTCCTTCAAGATATTCATGACGTAAATTAAATTCATGTTATTCCAGCAGACCCCCAGTTTGTCATTATGTCTTTTGTGTGTTTATTTATTTTTTTGTCTTTCCTTGGACTTACTATAATTTTAATTGTGTACACAGTATTATTTGCCACCCAGACTCCTAATATACTAGGGCAGCTTATACTGTACATATGGTAAATAAATTAATAACTAGAAGGTCTTCAGTCTTTTGAAAGTTGTAACTAATTTTTATTATTAAGAAGAAAGAAAGCTTCTGGACCTTTGACATTCTTTTATGCATCAAGAAGGGTAAACAAGGGATTTTCTGAATCATTTGTCAAAGCATGTAATTTAAAATCTAGCATACTTCTCTACTGGAAAAAAGGTCGATCCAATCAAATATGTCATCACACAGTTTTAGTAATTTCTTAGTTCCCAGTCACCTGGATCCCTGTCTGCAAGTTCATGGACTTTCATTTCCCCCTGTCTGCCTTAGGCTCTGAAATTAAAATTAAAATCACTGTTTGATGACTAAGCTGTGCCAGTAGCTGATAATTATTTAAACTACATAGAAGCAGGTTCTTTATACAATCCAATATATTATTAATATTGAGTTATATCTAATGTTGCTTTTATTGAGTGGCATGATTGACGTCGAGGATATGTACACTCATAGGATTATTGCAGCATGAACTGGCATTCAACTTTGCACTTATGAATATCTCAAGCATATACTGCACAGTTTATATCACTAGGCACACTGCAGATGTTGAAAGAATGATATTAACAGCAAATGATGTGGATCATGTAATATTTCAGTTGTCCGGGAAAAGGCCAATATTTTCAGGAAGGCTTAAAAATCCACATTGATATTTAATAAAAATTAACTAAAGTCAAGAGAAATCTACTGAATTTAGTTATTATAATTTAAAATGATTCTTCTGTGCATCTCTGTCCCCATTCTTCAGAAAACCCAAATAGCATGTAGAAAACATAAAAAAACATAATTACAAAAAATAAAACAAGCATAAAATAAACTATTCATGAGCATCATATTAAGTCTACAATGAATCAAACACGGGAGAAAGACCCAACACAGAAAAAGAGAAATACCAAGAAATCTTTAGTCCACACAAATTCTTGATCAAAAATTAGCCTGTAAATCATGCAGAAGTAAGACTAGATCGGTTTAGCTAAAGAAGACATTTCCAAGAATGATGTTTATTAGAGTTTGTTGCAGAAAAATCAATTTCCAGAAGCATACATGGATGACTGATTCAGCTGGATTCATAAACTTCTTTATAAACATAGTAATATAATATATGTATTTACAATACCATTAGCAGAGTTCTTCAATGTAGCAATGGTTAAAAGTAAAACACAAGCAGGAGAGTTAGTTTCATTTCAGCAGAGCAGACAAGCACAGAGTGGGCTGAGAATACAGAGTTGACTGAGCCATGCCCAGCATTAAGTTTGAATGTTCAGTTTTGATTTTCTGCACAGACTCAGAAGTGGTTAGCTCCCATTGGCTGACTTAGTTGCTATGCCTATTCATTGGCTAACCTTGTTAACATGGCTCTCCCAGTTCATGAATATCTTAATAGTGTTCAGGGTGTAGCTAGGTAGAATGGGCCCCTGGCAAAGAAAGCAAGATATATCCCTCATGTCACCCAGCCTAAGGCAAGAAAATGCACCGTGCAATAAACACATAGGCCCGCAGGCAAACCAAAAAACCAAACAGCAACTAGGTTACCTTCCTTGCAGACAGACAAGGAATGGCATGAAGAAGTTAACCAGTCTTCCTCTCTCCCTTTTCTGCTGGTCTCCATGAAGAATAATTTTGCACTGAAAGCTTTCACCAGGTTCCAGAACTGAGATGATAAAACTATCGTGCACATGATATCAGGATGAATTTCTCAAATTAGAGAAATTGTATTGTTCCATATGGGCTTGAGTGACCTAGCATGGTTGCTGTTCTGCTGGCATAAACCAACCATTGGAGTGAGTAAAAGGGGAAAAGAAGATAAGTTCTGGTCTTGAAGGGCAGATGCAGTGTCACAAAGCATAACGAGCTGACCTAACTTCTATCCAGACTACTGTGGGAAGATTTTAAGACAGAAGTCCTATTGGCCCAATCTTGTATATAGGGTCTATAATCCAAAGATGACACCCACCTTCCTCAGTTGCTGTGCGACATTCCACTGATCTAGCGTAAAAATTGAAAAGAGAAGGAAAGGAGAGAAAAGGTCTGCCCAGAATGATTGAAGTGGCTAGAGAGAAAAAACTGGAGAAGTTAAGCATGTGGAACAGTTGTTGGTTCCTGGTTGGGAAAGGAGAAGAAAAGTCCACAGATGGTTTCTCAGGAAGAAGTGACATGAAAACCAGAGGGACAAGAGGTCCACTCAAGGCCCAAGAACAGGAACGAGAAACCCAGCTGGTTGCAAATGGCAAGATCAAAGTGGGGAAGGAGGAGATAGACTGTTGGTGGCAAAGTCCTGGTGCCTAGGAAGGAACTGGGCAGAAGACTCATGAAGGTTCTTCTCCCAATTGAGAAGTAGGTGTTCAGCTCAGCAGATCCAGGAGAAAATCAAGCCCCCTTGAGCACATTACAGTAAATTCCAGCCATCTATGAGAATCACTAGAGCTAATTCTGGAATTTCTTAATCATAGTTCCAGTTCACCAAGTATTATAAAGAAAAGGCTTTAAACAATACGCAGAATTCCATTTTTTGAGTTAAAAAAAGGGGGTAGATGACGATTCCTCAGCTGATCAGCAGCCATTCTCAGGACAATCTACTGATATTTGGTTGTCAGCATGTCCACAAATAGTTTATTCATAAAAGAACGGTGCCCAATAGTGATCTTGCCATGCATTTTGTTACACTACTATTTTAGAAGGGGCAGTCTTCCACATCTTTAGGGAAGGAGTACTTTATGTAAAATCATAGGGCATCATTAATTGAGAGTTATTGCTTGCATCAAAATGCTCCATCCTTTCCCCTTTAATTCAAACATTCTTTTCTAAATTCAATGTGTGCCTTCAGTACCATTTTACAAAATGTTTCTAAGTGTTGTTCCTTGAGATCCCAAATGATTACAGTTTATTATTTCCCATCCTCTCCTTTCAGGCATGTGAATAAATCTAGGGGTATGGCATTTATTTTCTATCTTGTTAAGTAGGAATTAGGAAGCCAAGAGAGTATAATAATTTTCATTCAAAATTTATTTTCCTGTGTGCGACTTTCATTTATTCTCTTGAAAATGCTGTCTTGGATTTGCAGCAGACATATTAATTGTTTCTTGAAGATTACATGTTTTGAAATGTGAGCATATGTTAGAAATGGAATTGCTGCCTAAAAGATCACTTAATTTCCCTTGAAAGCTGTCTTCAACAAATGCTTTGATATTCCTGGCCAAATACAGTAAGTAATCATTTTCAGCATGTTCATAATACTCATTCCTTAGGTGTGTTTATTCTAGTGCCAGGCAGAGAAATTCTCTGCATTTTATTCTGCTACTGGTAGTTCTTCAGCTGTATTAAAGGGAATTTGCTTTTGAAATGGCTTTCAAGGAGAATTTCAGAGGTATTCTCATGTGGATGGAATATCGTGTTTTGTCATTTACAGTATTTAATTACAAGGTGGCTCAGGAATGCATGTGAATATTATTTATTGTACAATAATCTTTTCAGCAATCTGTAGCCTCCCTAGTTTTACATGATTTGATCTAAAGAGACAGCATCATAGTTGAACTCATCCAGATGGGTTTTTTTTAAATTATTAGTCATTTTAAAAATGGAATCATATCCTTGAGAAATTATTGGAGAATTTCTCTTCCTGGAGAAATTCAGAAGAATCATCTTCTGTTTCCCTGCCCAAAAATTTAATGGAGAACTTCAAAAGTCTTCAAAAGAGTAATTGTATATCAGAGGGGCAGGAAATACATACATACATACATGCATGCATGTATGCATACATACATACATACGGCAGCTTGTGTCTAACTTTCGTTCAACATTTCCATATCAATCCCATGATTGTTATCTTGTATGTACTTACAAGTTTAACATCTACAGAAAAAATGCACAAAATCACTCTATACTATACTGTAACTCCTATTTACAATAGCAAACATAACACTAGTGAAACTGATATACTGTATGTTTGAAAATATTTCTTGAAAGAAATATAAGATACAATCCAGGAGAGGAATCTTCCAGAAGGTTATCCAAATGGACAAGCCATGACGCTTCTATCTTTAACAAAAAAGGAAAAGAAATAAACTATTTTATCACAGGATAAGCTTAAAACAGTCCTGTCCTATACTGTATAGATTTCACGCTACCTAGGAAATAGCCCACAGATTTATCTTTGTAGAGGACAGACAATTTTTACTCACTCATCATAAAAGAAGGAGAAATGCATTACCAAAAAAAAAAAGGGGGGGGGGATTTCATTGGTATACATGCAATATGCATATGCTAAAATTATTTTACAATAATTGTTATACAATTGTTTCATAATCAGCCATTTTGAGCAATTTACTCTCCCTGATTTTCTATTAAATTGAACTGAATTTCTTTTAAAACAGAATATCTTCAGATTCAGAATTGTCTGGTGTATAGTTGTGGAGAGTAAGGAAAATATGTAGGTATTGTTGTGGAGACAAGAAAGCTGGAACAAATTTTAAGCCTAGAACAGCCAAATAACACTTAGAAATAGTTCAGACATACTCCCAAATTCACTGAACTATAAGAAGGAGGAGGAATGACACTACAATCACACTTACAAAATTCTGTTATCATAGCCAATCTCAATAAAAGTAGTTTTAGCCTCCTTGTATACTCTACCTCTTAGGACTGGCAACACTAGAAGAAATTGCTACCCGTATCTTAATTATTTATACTGAAATATGAATCCTTTGGTTTATTGATTTGGCCAAGTGCCATTCATTTTTCAAGGTTATTTTGTTCGTCTTGCGTAAACCAAGTCACTATCTTCTTACAATCTAGAGTTTTGCTGTTAGTTTGCTTTATGGCAGATATTAAGCTACTGGTGTCCTGAGCATTTCATACTTTGCCTTCATTTCTTAATGCCCCAGGACTAAGGTTACTGTTGAAGAATGCTCTGCTTCTTCAGAATTATACTCATAATTTTTGTTTACTTTTTCCTGAGTTTAGCATTATTTTCATCATTAATCGTTCAGTATCATGGCAGGATAATGAAATATGTCTGCTTTTGTGAATGTGTGGTTGGGAATTAATTTTCCTGGATCTCTTTATAACTTGATATGCTCTTGCAATCTCTTTATATTAATGAACTTCTCAACAAACAACCACATAGGCGACATACAAATGAAAACAAAACTATTTGATGGAAGGAAACTGCTAATCCAGGGCAACAGAGTGGGAAAACAATTTAAATATTTAAAGCAATGAGATGAAAGATGATTGAAAAAAGAAAAATGCAACTTTTTAAAATAACATTAACATTTTGCTTTCCCCATTTTATCCTAATTCATAAACTACATTTTATATTTAATTATCACTAGACCGCGGTTCAGAAAAATACAGTTAATTTCTACAAGTCTTGCATTGTAAAGATTTATTAACTCAAGTGCTTTTGGCCAAAAGTCCTCTTCTTGATGTTCTCTACTTGTGCATGTCCTTCAGCTCATCTATACATCTCCAACTCTTCCTCAACCTTCTCATTCCAGCCAGTTGCTAAAGTAGACCAAATTGGATCAAGGTGACTTGGGAGGACAGTATTTTTTTCAATGAGAAAAAAAAGTAGTAGAAAACATCCTAGGTGAACATGCTGTGTCACATGAAGAACAACCTGAAGAAGAACAGTGATCTGCTGGACTCTTAATTATCTCAACCCAGGACTGACCCTGTGCATACTTCCTTAAAACTCTGTGCCTCCATGGAAATATTCCTATTCTTGCTTTGGTTGACAGAAAGACCAAAACTTTGCCAGTCAATATAGCTCAGGAGAATATTGATCTTGGGGGATACTGTCCCTGAGGTCAAAAGTCCTATCAGTACCATGTTCTTAGCCTACCATCAACTCCAACCATGCCAATCATCCCACCAGTAATCTATCTTGCTTCCCTGCCCCATTATCCTCTTGCCTACTTCTTCATGCCTCCTTCCAGCTGCCCCCCCCCCAATCAGATGCAAATTCGATTGCCTTCCCTGCTACAATGTTCTTCACAGTAAGTCCATGCTTGCTGGGCAGCAGTGCCTGTGGGCCCAACAGTAAGCCACTGTTAACAACCACACCTGGAAGGATTCATGCTTGAGCCAGATGTGACAGTAAATTCTTGTTGCTGCTACTGCTGTTTGGGCCAGTAGCAATGACAGCCAACAAACAAGGAAGCGAAGGAGAACAAGGAAGAAAGATGCTGGAAAGGTGAAAGATCCATGCTTGGTCTGAGAAAAAGAGGAAGCCCTTCTCTGTGTCTTGCCTCTAGAAGTTGTGGGTGGTCCATCACTGGAAGTCTTTAAAAAGAGATTAGACAACCACCTGTCTGAAATGGTATAGAACAGGTGTGTCAAACTCACATCGTCACGGTGGCGTCACGTAACGTATCGGGACTTTTTTATCCTTCGCTAAACCAGATGTGGGCGTGGCCAGTGTGTGACGCATCTGGCCCATGGGCCGGGAGTTTGACAGTCCTGGTATAGAGTTTCCTGCTTAGGCAGAAGTTTGACTAGAAGACCTCTAAGGTCCCTTCCATCTCTGTTATTCTGTGTCTCATTCCTGCAACTGTACTGGCAGCCAACTCCTACCCTCTGTTAAAGTAGAAACTCTTATCAGCTTCTTTCCTGAGGCACACTGAAATGAATGCTTTCTAATATGTGTATGTGTGTGTGTGTGTGTGTGTGTGTGTGTGTGTGTATATATATATATGTTT
>JANHGD010002362.1:128053-139032 GCA_027560375.1 Imantodes cenchoa
GACAATTAATAATAAAATAACTTTTTTCTGACAAACCAACCATATCGGACATGACCATATTATATAACCAATGCATTTTGCATTTTGCAAACCAAAAACTAGTAATTAGCTAAACCAGCAATTTCATCCTGAAAATAGAATATATTAAATCTTCTAATGCTAGAAGAACTTTAAGCACTCAGAGTTTCTGGCCTATATATAAACATCAAAAAATATTTAACAAAAAATATAGACCTTTCAATCACTTAATAGTTATACTGCAATACCTCAAAAAGAAAAACAAATGAACAAACAAACAAAAATGCATGACCAAGGGCTAATATGGGCATTAAAATATATATATATACCTAAGAAAAGGGCAATTGATAAAACTATAATATTTATAGATTATTCTTGATAACATAGGATAATTAGCAGTTGAATAATCACAAAGGCCAAATCACAAAATAGACCCAAAGAATACGACGTAATATAAGAGATATTTCCTCCTAAATAAGGAGAAAAAATATCAAAATAAATTATCAAAATTATCCACTCTCAATTGAAGTTAACACCTGCTGTTGGGTATTGTACTCCACTGAATACCCACAGTATATACAGTAAGGACTTAATATCTGTTTCTGAGATATCATGAAGAGATTATTAGTATGGCTAATAAATTGCCTACATCAGCATATATTCATTGTTTCAGTCAGTTTTATACTAGTCATTACAATAATCAATACTACTATTCCATAATAACTCAATAATATTAATAATTACAAATGATGTGAAGCCACAAGTTTTTAAAATTATTATTTTATTGTATCATTTCAGTTTTACAAAATCTCTTGTGATTATTATAGCTGTTCTAGAGTAGAAGATAGCAACTTTTTAATTGTAGGTGAAATTTATATTTCAGCAACAGAACTGGGAAAGCTTCGGTTAAATTTATGGTGTATAACTTCACAGTATATCTCATTGAATGATGCTGTACAAATGTGTACCTATATTTGCTACTCGGGGAATCCATCTTACAATTGACGGTATAACTTTACAACTCTGTAGTGAAATGCCTGCCTCTGAAAGTCTTCCCTTTTTTAAAAAACATAACAAAAATACATGCCTTTGAATAAAAAATTATGATTTTTAGTTAGTCCATAATGGGTAATGTACAAATTTCATTAACATCTCTCTGTGTGACACTTTGTTTGACCCAAAATTTATATAATTTCTGCTAATGGAATTGAAGAGTGTCATTAAAGTTTAATTATTCAGTATAAGGAGGTATCAGCGTGTAAGGATACAAGAATATGCAACTTCCAGCTTATACTATTTGTTAAACCTAATATGGCCTGCTGCATATGGGTTTTCAATTTCATAGAAAAGGGAAAATACAACAGTTCCAAAAGGCAGTATTCAGCAGCAGCAGACAAAATGCAGATAACTTGGAGTGAAGCCAGGACTTAACTGCCAGGTCTTGAAATCAACAGATGGATATCTACTCAATGCTCAGGTGTAATGCAAAGCAATATGCTTTTACTTGATTGGACTTCAAAAGACAATTCTCTAGTAAGAGCAATGATGGGGAAAAAATGACTTGGCCCCAACTCATTACACTGATCAATAATCTATTAATGTTAACCTTGTTAATACTGAGAGTTAATATAATTTATAGCTCAGTGTTCCTTTAATTATCTCTCTTTCTTCCTCCCAACAAAATAGAGTTGGATTAAAAGTTATGACAAATAGGAAATGCATTAACAGACCAAAAATAATCAGCCTTCTTTGTAAAACTTCCTATTAACTTTTGTCTTTTGGGGGGTTGTTTCAATTCTGGAGATAGATAGCATTACATTTCTAAAGGCCTATCAAGTTGTTTTTCATTTTGTTCAGTATTGATTGTTAAATAAAGCTATGGGTAGAAAGAGTTGAAAAGAGTAGAGAAACAGCTGTTATCTTTAAACTAGAAAAGTTTTTTGATCATGTTTTTTCAAAGAATTTTAGCTTTAAATAGACTCATTAACTGCTATATTGTATTGAACAAAAATTATATCTACAGTTATGGACTGAACCACAGAGGTACTATTTAACAATTGTGGAATTATGGCAAGTGCTGGGTTCTGAATATATAAAAACTTGATTGTGTTTCTAAAATTGAAGACAGACATATTTAAACAATACTAGGAAATAAATGGAGGGGACAAGGTGGCTAAGACACTGAATTTGTTGATCAGAAAGGTCGACAGTTCAGTGGTTCAAATCCCTAGTGCCACATAATGGAGTGAGCTCCCGTTACTTGCCCCAGCTTCTGCCAACCTAGCAGTTCAAAAGCACATAAAAATGCAAGTAGAAAAATAGGGACCACCTTGGTGGGAAGGTAACAGCGTTCCATGCACCTTCGGCATTTAGTCATCCCGGCCACATGACCATGGAATCGTCATCAGACAGCGCTGGCTCTTCGGCTTAGAAACGAAGATGAGCACCACCCCTAGAGTCGTAACGACTGGCACGTGTGTGCGAGGGGAACCTTTACCTTTATATACAGACAGTGTTGAGCATCGATTCTATTTCAGATATTATTTTTTCGTACCACTTCAAATCATCCAAGTAAAAGAGGTGGAATATCCTGGCAGATGTTTTTGATGTTTGATAGCCATGGACTAGTTATTCAGTACAAGGGAATCAGTGCAATAACAAATAGTAGTGGTGATAGTGAGTCTCCTTGAAAGATTTCTTGGTATTAAACTTCTCCCAATCTATCCTCATTGACTAGCAACTGGGTTCATTGTGCCATTGATCTTTACACAAAGCTTCTGATGTTTCTACTGACTCCTGTTAGCTCCAGGCACTTGATTATCCATTCATGTGGCAGGGAGTTGAATGCCTTCTTGTAATCAATCCATGTTGCATTCAAGTTAGTCTTTCTTCTCTTGCAGTTTTTTAGAAACATCTTCTTAGTTAGGACTTGATCTTTCTTCTACTGTTTGGGCTGTTTCCACTTAAGTGGAAAGAGCTTGTTTTCAGCTAGATGCTTTTGGACTGCATCAGCTACTGCATCAGTTAGCAATTTGAAAGTTGTTGGTAAACAGGTAATTGATCTGTAGTTGCTTGGTGCTGCCCCTTTTTCTGGATCTTTCATTATCAGGTAAATTTTGCCAAATGTTAGCCACTCTTCAGTTTCATTTGCTTGCAGTATGTTGTTAAACTGCTTGGCAATGTGTGCCAGTTGGATGTTTCAACCAAATAATATGCAGTTCATCTTCACTTAGTGCTGACCAATTCTTGATCTTCCTTATTTTTTCCTTCATCTCTGCTGCTAGTGCAAGTTCTTTCATTTCAGCTTCTTTTTTCTTCTTATCGACCTCCTTTAACCAAGTTTCATTCTTGTTGTTATTTCTCTGAGTTATCTCATATGTGCACCTTGAATTCCATTGTTTCTTCCTTATTGGGTGTTGACTGATTCACTTCAGTCTCTCCATTGATGGATTGGTAGAAACATTTCTGACTGGATTAAAATTGGAGATTCTGCCTATAATTTGTAATTCAAGTTTCATATCTGCTGATCTTGGCTATAGTTGTTATTTGCTGTTTTATTATTTCCAGTGAGTGCTTGCTTGATTTTCCTTGTTTCTAAGTGGTATTTCTTGATTTAGATATTCTTTGGTCGTCTTGTTTTTCAGCTTCTTTTCTTTAATCTGTTCTAGCTTGCTTGCATCCGATCTTAACTTACTGATCTTACTTTCTTTTCTTTTTTTCTTTTTGATTTTGCATCCCAGGTATTCAGCTGTGTTCCAGTTCTGCAGCTGTGTTGTACATTAGTTGGTTAGTTCTTGCAGTGAGCTTATATTTGATATGGCAGTATTAATATATTTTCATGCTTCTGCTAGCTGTTTCTTTGGAACAAGCTTCAATGTGGGCAATTTTATTCAGTTTTTGTGCTGTTCTAGATGCTAAGTTACATTGTTTCAATTCTTTTACTTTAAGTAAAGGGCTTTGTTCTTTTTGAGGCAGAGGAGAGGGTATCTGGTTTCAGAATGAAAACAGTTCAATAGCTGTACTGACCTCCTTTACTGCCAATTCCTCCTGGTTTGCCTCTACAGTCTGATTTACTTCTGGCAAGGCTTTGATTTTTTTGCCCTAGTAGAATTTTGCGATTCTTCCAGTTTGGCTTCTGTGAATACTTTATTTTGTATTATAAATAGGCATTGATTTGCTAGTCTCCTTTCTGTTATTTCTGATTCTAGATGATGTTCTTTCCAGAACTGGTTCATTCATTTCAAATGTCCTCTTCTTGTTGGACCTGATCTGTCATTATTTCTTTGTTTTCAGTCTTTGTATATTTGTGACAGATAATTTTCTTCCAGTAGTTCTGCAGCTGCTGGCCCTCGTTGCTCAGCCAACAGTCCTGAAGCCCACTTTTCACCAGATATCCCAAAACTCCAACCCCTAAGCACAGTCCTTGTTGACCTGAGAGACGACCGTGTTCTGTAAATTACATTTCACCATACTTTTTATTGGAAAGACACACTGCCTGGCTCTTCTGAGACTATCCAGTATGGTTGAATCTCTGGTATAGCTCTCATCATCCTCAGAGTACGTGTAACCATGTCAAGGCAATGCCTCACCGGGGGAGGAGGGAGTTATGATAATAATGACTAAATGTATTTGCTGCACATCTTGCAATTTATGTAAGTCTGATAATGTCCTTACTGAGATTTTTTCTCTCTTGCTGATGCTATAGTTAAGCTTCTCCATCTCCTTTCAGCAATAATATCAAATTCATTTCTATATATTCTATCTAGTGATGTTCATGTATGAAGACATGGCTTTAGTTGTTTGAAAACTGTTAGCTATGAGGAAATCATTGGAATGACTTACTAATTTGATAAGTCAGTCTCCTGCTTTGTTTTAGTTTGCGAAGTCATCCAACTACATGTTCCTCTTTCATGTTTGTTTTCTTTCTCCAGTCACATTTGGCTTAATGTTCCGTCAATTTCAGATTGAACTTGATCATAACATTTACTAGCCTCCTCATCTGCTTTCTGTTGATCGATCATTATATTGAGCCGAGATGGCACAACGGTTAGAATGCAGTATTGCAGCCTACTTCTGCTGACTGCCCGCTGCCAGCAGTTTGACAGTTCGATTCTCACCAGCTGAAGATTGAGTCAGCTTTCCATCCTTCCGAAGTTGTTAAAATAAGGACCCAGATTGTTGGGGGCAACACTCTGTAAACCACTTAGAGAGGGCTGTAAAGCACTGTGGAGCAGTATATAAGTCTACATGCTCTTACTATTGCTATATTAAAAGTTGTCCACAAAATTTAATCACTATTATTCATTGATTGCATTGTAGCCAAGTACAGTTCTTGCTACAGTTTTCATAACTATGAAAGCAGCATCATTCCTTGTTTGTTTTTCATGTCCTGAGTGTGATTGTCTGTCTAAAAATGGCCACTCCGAGTCCAATCCAGTTTACTTGTGACAGAGATGTCAATTTTTAATCATTTCATTTCCTCTTTCAGTCGGTTGAGATCATTTAAGGGTTTTCAGACAATTGAATTTTCTGAACATTCACCTGATAAAGCAATTTTTGAAATCAGTTTTATCACCTTGAATAATTTGGTATCCTGCAAACTTCACAAATTCACCCAAAAATCAAGACAATTATTGCTAAATTAAGAATCTTTAATGAGCAACTTAATCAAAAGATTAGAATTTGAAAAGGTTACCCCCATCCATGAGTTCTAAAATACTAAAAAGATGTTGAGGCAAGATTTATCTTTGCAGAATTCATGCTGATTTTTTCAGCAATGTTGTTTCTAGGTATCATTTTTTTTCTTCAGTTGCCATTTCTACTATTTGTCTGGAAAGACATTAAGTTGAATGATTAATAACTTGACCTTTACTGGATTTCTGATTTAAAAAATGGTATTCACATTTGGTATCTTCCAAGCTTTTGACACTGACAATTTCATGTTTAATTTATTTAGGAATTCTTGGATGGGTGCCATTAGACCCAATTATTTATTACAAGTTATCCAAGATATCTTAAAATATTGTATTACTTCAGTTTGCTTTAGTTGTTCAAATTTCCTTAAGAAAATCAATATGGCTTCAGGTATCTGTTCTATAGTAAAGATAGATGCAAACAATTACTGTAGCCCATTTTCTTTGCAATCCCCATATCATCCTCACTCAAACATACCTTTCATTCAGAAAACTAATCATGGAAACAGCTTCTCTATGGCATTAAATGAAATTTAGGTCTGTCCCTTCACTGGTTGGTTTTCCCATTTAAATATGTTTAGAATTGTTCCTGTTCTTCCCTTCCCCCTCTTTTTTGTCATGTATTTATTCTATTTTATAATTTTTATTTTATACCTTATATTTTCTGCTAGAGTTTGTATTACTTTATATTCTCCTTGTTAGTGCAGACTTTCTGTTTCCTGAAAGAGCTTCTTTCTCTTTTACAACTTCATGGACACTGCTAAAAAACATATGACTTCTTTCTATCCATTGAAGCACGCATATTGAAAGAAAACTAGAGAAAGACATTATTATTTATTTTTTTGCCCTCCCTATAGTTGTTTTAGTTCAAAAATGTAGAATCAACTAATAAAAAAGAATATCATTTCTAACTTAATATAGGGAAAAAAATCTCATAAATCTAGCCCTTATCCTGAAAACAGATGTTCAAAGGATTAAATCTTCTCTATCCATCACCACACTGTTAGATGGGAGAAAGAGCTGTATTAGCTTTTTTGCGAAGCCATGTACACTGTCAGCCAGTTTAGAACAATAGTAACAGACATTAGTTGATCAATTTTGATCTTCAAAATGCCTGTTACTCTGCCCAGTGGTGCAGGCTATCAGTAATGATTCCACAGCATTTATAGAGCCTTGTCAGCCACAAAAGATTTAAGTTTGACCATCAACTCTTAACATTAAATGGACAAAAGTTTTAGAATATGACCAAATATAATACAGGTTTCTGTTCTTACTCTATAATGATGTATAGAAATACTGAAGAAAATTTACTATTGCCAATGGTTGCTTATCTGTCTCATTTAGTCCAGAACAGACAGACCGCTATATGCCTCTCCTCTGTGCAAAGGACAAAGCAGCCACACTACTGCTGATTCAGATAACAGGACAAGACTCATATTGCCCCAAGGATTCCAAAGACCAATGCAATTAGTTAATTAACAAAACATTAGAATTTGAATAGTTTCTTTTTGTGAAGGGAAGAATTTTTCTGAAGGCAAAATCAGGAATTGGCTGTCAGCTAACCTCCTCAAATTAACTAATAGATCTATGCACACTTTACAGACGGTCCTTGGTTAATGACAACAATTGGGATGTGAATTTTTTGCTAAGTAATGCAGTCATAAAGCATGACATTGCATCACTGCATGGCTTAGCAACAGAAATTCTAGCACCTCTTCTTGCTGTTGTTAGGGATTCTCAGGTTGTTAAGCAAATCCCAGGTATCATACAGGTGATGGCTGCTGCTAGGTGGCAAAGGGTGCAAGCAACTTACCGAAGAGATTTCTGATCTCCCCATTGACTTTGCTTGTGAGAAGCTGGCAGCAAAGGTCACAAAAGGTGATCATGTGACTACAGGAGACTGCAATCATTACAAGTGCAAGCTCATTGTCAAGCACCCAGCTCACAATCACATGACCGCAGCTGAGACCGCTGGAAGAGCTGGAACTTCAGTGACCAATTGTAAGTACCATTCATTCAGTGCCATTGTAACTTTGGTTTCTGAACAAGTGGTCGCTGAATGAGTAGTCATTAAACAAAGACTACTTGTTAAATTAATTGAAAGAAATTCTTTGAAATTTTCAACAATTACTATAGTAATATACAATGCTAGAAGGAGCAATATCACTATGGTTTGCAGCAATAGGTCATCAGTTTGTAGAATTTGAACTTGATCTTGATAAAAGAAAGGAATTATACTAAATCAATTTTTTCAGTCCTATATATAACTATTTTCTAGATCACTGGTTCTCAACCTTTCTAATGCCGTGACCACCTAATACAATTCCTCATGCTGTGCTGACCCCCAACCATAAAATTATTTTATGGTATAAAAAGTTTTTATTTTTTTTAACATATTTCATATAGTCATCAATACATACACCGTAGAATCTTGTCAAGTTTGTACATAAGTTTCATGTTGAAAGTAATACACAATAAAAAGTTATATAATGATTTTGTAATTGTTTATTCCCCGGTTATTAGCCTGTTTTCCCGTATCAAGTCTTACTGCTCCCTTCCCTCTCTCTTTTCCTCCCTTACCCTACTTTCTCCCTCCTTCCCTCTTTACATCCTACATCGCCTTCTTCTACCGTCCTCTCCTCCATCTCTACCTCTTCTCTCCTAATATCCCTCTTCTCTTTCTCTTCCTCTCCTCCAACCTCCCTCTTCTCTCCTGTCTACCCTCTTCCTTCCTCTTTTCTACTTCCTCTATCTCTCTCTTAGTCCTTTCCTGAGCATATCCATTTTAATTCTATTTTTGGTTAACAGACTGATAACATGTTTCTTCCATTCCCCATAAGCTAATATTTAACTGTTATTTCTTAATCTCTTCTACATCAATACTATTATTTAATTAAATCATTTTAGGTGTATTTTTATGTTAATACTATGACATCTTTCACTACATATTTTTCACATCTGGGTATCAATATTCATTTCCTTTCTTCTTTAGCTCAATATTCATTCCATCTTAGCTGTATTCATTTTCTAACTAACTATAGAATTTCATCCAAACCTTAAAATATTCTGAATCTTCTTTTTCTTTAATTTTCATTATCAATCTATTCATCTCTGGACAGTCCAATATTTTCTTAATTATATCTTCTTCAGATGGAACCTTGGTTCCTTTCCTTTCCATTTTTGTGCAAATACAATTCTAGCTGCTGTTATTATATGTGTAATTAGATAAGTATTTTCTTTATTAAAGTTTTCTGGCAAGATCCCCAGCAAAAAATATGATTTTGTTTTTCCAAGCGGGACAGAATGTCACATGTGCCATCTTCAGCATACCTCACTTTGCTGGCATCCTGCCATAAAATGCAGGGGACGGGGAAGGAGGGTTCAGAGGTAAGGAATGGGCACAGGAAGGAAGGGAAGGAATGTAAGGATGACAGGAACCAGAGTGTCAAATCAGAATAATCCAGCCCATCAAGGACAGATCAGGAGAGTGAAATGCGAAACTACATCAAAGAGGTGCCAAGCCTCAAAGCTGGTCAAGGGGAAAGGGCCAGGGGAAGTGAGAAAACTTCAGGATTTGTGTGGGAATATTTAGATCCAACTGTGCTTATACTGTAACTGCTTGAATCTAGTAAAACTAAACATTTCACTTCAATCATGGAGTTGAGGATCTTTCTTTCCTAAGGACCAAGTTGGGCAGCCTGACATGAAGTATCTAAATCAACAGATTTCTTTTCTGATTAAACTCTGACGATTACATTCCATAGCCTGTAAAGCTTCCCTCAAAAATCCTGAACTAAGGCAAGAAAGTTACTGATAAAAAGAATTAAGTAGAAAAGGGAGGAACAGGTACTATTCCTATTCCTGTTGATATAACTACAATTTTGATAGTATCCAAATTGAGTGGAGAATTACTTTCTGGCTAAAATCATTTTCATTTTCTGAGCTTAGTTGTAAGCTTGTTTGGGGTAGTTGGTGCCATTATTGCTAAAAATCAACAATAATTCTATAACAAAGGTCAGGTTTCCTTTTAGGGTTCAACAAAAGCTTGTTTGTCTTACAAAAACAATTCTCACAGAAACACATTCAGGGCTGATTGTTGTTTTTTTAATGCTTGTTCAGGTGCTTGCAGTGAATTGGACATCCTGAAAGTGATGGAGAGATGATGAAACAAACATTGCAACAATCTGCTGGGCCTCCAAGAAAAATCCTCAGAAAGACTAAGGTGCCACTTTGGAATGTACTTTCAAGAAACCTCCAGCTTTTAATACTATGCTAGAAACTGGAAGAACTGATTCCACTAAAAACATACTTAAACTAACTATACAAACAAACTGGGGTCCAGTATAATATGCTAAACACATTCACAAAGAAATCTTGGTAAAGAAAAAAAATAAAATGACTTTATGCAATTATGACAGGACAAAATATAAACACAGGAGCTATGCTGTTTCACTCTTATGCCTGTAGTGAGGAGCATTAATTCAAGACTCTTCTTGAAGGAAGTATTGTTTACAGTTGAATAATGAAACAATAAAGAAATTTACAATTTTCATCTGAAGGACAGTCCAGTTAATAAAACAATGCAATATGAACATCTTAACTTGTTCACTCACAGGTTGGTAATCATGGGATGATACACTGTTTTGGGCAGATGAGAGCCATCAATGGGTATTTCCCTGTCACGAATATGCACAATGTTGTTTTAAAGAGTTCCTTTCTTTTTAACAAAAATGCACATGAAATAATCTTTTTGGGTTCACAGTATGTGCTTCACCAGGAAATACAGTGAACATTATAATATTAAGTAATTGGTTTAAGTATGACCATGTAACTACTACTTTGATACGAGTTGCAATGTTTTTTTTTCTTTGTTTAATGTTAACTTTGGATGGAATGTTAAATGAGTTTATGCTTGAAATATTCACACCCTAAATCATAATTTATGTTGACAGATTGTTTATTTTTCTTTCTCTTTTAAACAATAGACAGTTAATTATGTTTAATCATTTTATCTGACTACCATTACATTGAAATAATATATTGTATCAACACTTAAACAATAAAGGGGGGGAAATTAACATAAACCTCAGCAAGTCATGAAGTAACGCAGAAGTCAACCTGGTTTGATAAAATGCTATAATACTGAATTTATCTTATTTTTATAGAAAAAAATGGAAACAGGCTTGAGGAAGGAATGTAATGGACATTGCAAAAGGAAAGGTGAGTCTGGAAAGACACATGGGGTGAGAACTTAGAACTTTGAATCAT
>JANHGD010002364.1:6918-26888 GCA_027560375.1 Imantodes cenchoa
TGGCAGACGTCCCAGGCCATTTGGAATATCTGCCGTTTGAGAAGGCTTCATTTGCTTGCTATCGAACTTTGCTTTTTTGCATATTGACAATCTATATATTAAAGTGGGGTTTGGGAATATTTCGTACGGAGTGTGTGTGTGTTATTCCTGGGGTCCTGGACCAGAACAGACAGAAGCACTATCTTTAAATATTCAGTATTCCAAAAGAAGGGACATCACAAAAGAAAAAGTCCTATATAGCATATATCAGAGATGGTGAACCTTTTAGGCACAGAGTACGCAAACACATGTGCACATGTGTGCATGTGTGCCAGACCACAGGGAACCCGACAACCATTTGGATGGCACACATCGGAAACCCAATGACTGACTGGCTGAGCTGGGGTGACGACACCCATACCCACAGAGAGGGCTCTGCGTGCCACCTCTGGCACACAGGCCATAGGTTCACCATCACAGGCATATATGTACAGGTAGTCCTCAATTTATAACAGTTCATTTAGTGACCGAAGTGACAACGGTCCTGAAAAAAAGTAACTTATGACCATTTTTCACACTTCTGACCATTGCAGCATCCCCATGGTCACACAATCAGAATTCAGACGTTTGACAACTGACTCATATTTATGACGGTTGCAGTGTCCCGGGGTCACGTGATGATCTTTCGCAACCTTCTGTCAAGCAAAGTCAACGAGGAGCCAGATTCATTTAACAACTGTGTTACGAACTTAACGACGGCACTGATTCACATAACAAGTGGGGCAAGAAAGGTTGTAAAATGGGACAAAATTCACTTAACAACTGTCTCACTTAGCAACAGACATTTTGGGCTCAATTGTGGTCGGTAAGTCGAGGAGTACCTGTAATTTCTCTCAGGACCCTCGTACCATATGGAGAATGTTAAGGAGAGAGATGAAACAGAGGCAAAGGTAGTATAATAGAGCCAGGAGTGAAATTCAAAATTTTTCCCTACCGGTTCTGTGCACGTGGCTTGGTGGGTGTGGCAGAGGAAGGATACTGAAAAATCCCCATTCCCACCCCACTCTGGGGCCAGCCAGAGGTGGTGTTTACTGGTTCTCCGAACTATCGTATTTTACGGAGTATAAGACGCACCCTTTTCCGTCCTAAAAGAGGCTGGAAATGTCGGTGCGTCTTATACACTGAATACAGCCATTTTTGCTGTCCTGAAGCCCGCCCCTGCATCCCATTTTTGCGAAAAATGGGCCTGTTTTTAAATAATATACCGTATTTTTTGGAGTATAAGACGCACCGGAGTATAAGAGGCACCTAGATTTTAGATGTGGAAAACAAGAAAAAAAGTATTCTGAACCAAATGGTATAGTAATATATTATTTAATAAAATACCAGGGTAGCAGAATACTTTTTACAAACATGTACATTTTTTACAAACTTCAAACTTGACAGCTTTAAAACTTGTAGACTTCAACTCCCAGAATTCCTCCTCCAGTCATGCTAGCTCAGGAATGGGAGTTGAAATCCACAAGTCTTAAACTTGCCAAGTTTGAAGACCCTTGCACCCCTAACCCCTAACTCAGTGGTCTTCAAACGTGACAGCTTTAAGACTAGTGGACATCAACTCCCAGAATTCCTCTTCCAGTCATGCTAGATGGGGTAATTACAAGGCAAAAACATACCAATTTTTGCAAAAAACAGGCCATTTTTCAGCGGTTTTTTCGCAAAAAATGGGATAGGCAAAGGGTCTGGGAAGCCTGCAGAGCCCCTTGGGTGCTGGGGGATGGCAAAAATGCCCCAATTTTTATGAAAAACGGGCTGTTTTTTACCCATTTTTTCACAAAAATTGGGGCATTTTTGCCTTTCCCCAGCATCCAAGAGCTCTCTGTAGGCTTCCCAGACCCTCTGTCCACCCCATTTTTGTGAAAAACGGGCCCATTCTTTGCAAAAATGGGATGCGGGGGCGGAGCTTCGGGACAGCAAAAATAGCTGTATTCAGTGTATAAGACGCACCGACATTTTCACCCTCTTTTAGGAGGGAAAACGGTGTGTCTTATACTCTGAAAAATACGGTAGGTTTGAACTAATATAGGTTTTCTCAACTGCAATACAAATAACCTTCCCCCATATGAATTGCAGAATCAACGAACAAATGAATATTTGGTTTGAGATTATACACTGCATCCACATGCATGTACACATTCCCAATACTCCCACAAGGTTTCTTGGAAAAGAGAAGACGCCTTGTTTGTTTCTCTCACAGTAAACATGGCTACTGGTAGTATCCTGCTGCTAATGGCAGCAGTAACAACCAGTATCGAGATAAATGACTAGCAGGCAGGAAGAAGTGTCACTGAGAAAGGAAAGAAGGAATACACAATCCCAACAGAATAGGATTTTACCTACAAAGAGAACATTCAACCTAATTTTTGAATAAATTGTTTACTGCCTGGTGTGACTCACTTGCACACATACAAAAACCTAGCCCTTCTCCGCAACTCTGCTAAGATGGAAGTCCTGGAGGGTTTGCAGGGCGTACAGACAACAGCCATGCCAGAGATTCAATAGAAAACACTCTCTTAATAGTTTGCTATCTAGTTTACAGGCAAGATTCGGTTGCTGCTGCCTAATCATATATACATTATGCTTTAGTTTTTCTAGTTAACATCTGCCCTCTTCGGAAATACAGTTGAATTGAGGTACATTAGGTGACCATACATTCTTGTCTTACTATTACTCTCACCAGGATCCTGGCTCACCCCAAAACCAACACAGCTTCTCTGCTGCAGGTATTATTTCATTTAAGTGGATAGGAGGATTTATGAGATAAGTACTCAAGATTCTAATACCTGGAGCGAACACAAAATCCCAGATAACCAGAATTAGAGTGCCTAAGACAGGTACTGTATACTGTAAGTTCAACCAATACAGATTCCATCCTTATTTTCTGATCTGAATTTCAACTGATTGACAGTGTCTCCATTTAGATTAAGTATCAATTTTTGTTTCACTCATCTGTTCTATTCTGTCTAATATTATGACAGTAATTTAGAACATGAAAAGCTTCTTTGGATTTAGTTGGAAAGGAAATAGACTTGGGGCATCAAATTCCAAAACTCAAGTAAAGTCTTCCAGTAGTTTCATGTATATCAAAACAGACAATTGGAGACAAACTTTTTTGAGCTGAGGGCTGCATTTCATTTTCGAACAACATAACAGAGATGACACTTCTAAATATGGATCCAGAATAAAATTAAATTTCTTAATGTAACTGAAATTAATCACATCTAATCTGATTTCTCCCCATTCAGTATACTTAATCAAGTCTACTTTTCATAACACATTAAAATTATAATTCATCAGCAATTTGGGGATTATACTCAAAGCTGTGGAGAGTTGCAGGCTATAAATCTCAGCTATGGGGAAAGAATATAGCGTAAAATAGACAATCACAAAAAGTTCTGTGTTCTCAACTTTCCCCTTTGAGAAGAGCTAGAAAAATGTAAGGAACAGATTATATAAATTTATTCTTAAAGGCTACCAAATAGGCAATTTCACCAAATTTATAATGGAACAGTTCACTGGATAGTTCACGGGATGTGTCTATGCAGACTGAAAAATGAAGAGAAGTAATAGTTTACTTGCTGACACTAATTACTCATACAATTCTTTGATGGTCTGATCGGGTGCCTCTAGACTCATCTAGAATTTCCTATTAATATTATTCAATTGTCCTTCTGCTAGTTTAACTACACTTCACTCCCCTGAGCTAATGTGGTCTATTCAGCAGAACAGCATCTTAAATAAAGGTGTGATGATTAGAAGATAGCCAGAAGGCTAGCCAAGAAATGGTATGTCTCTACAGATTAGCACATTAAATTTACCGGTCTTTATGATCAGAGCTCCCTTAAGACCATTCAGCCAATACTCTGGTACTATGAGGGATGTGGAACTTCTTGAAACAATAACAA
Source organism: Imantodes cenchoa (assembly GCA_027560375.1). Classification (NCBI taxonomy): domain Eukaryota; kingdom Metazoa; phylum Chordata; class Lepidosauria; order Squamata; family Dipsadidae; genus Imantodes; species Imantodes cenchoa. The sequence continues at coordinate 10,863 of JANHGD010002364.1, forward strand.
CACCTGCTGCTGCCTTTGTTATTATTTTTTACTGTCAAAAGAGCACTCATGGCAATTAAGTAATCTCACGTGGGAATACTAACCTGACCTAATTAAAAACATTTGGTTTCACATCCAGGAAGTATTAGGGGACAGGACAATATGGACACAGGGGGAAAAATATCTTTTCCCCACCCACACACACACACACCTTTGAATGAATTTATTTCTTATTTAACTTTTATCCTGCCTTTATTACTTTATAAATAACCCAAGGTGGAGAAAATACATAATACTATTTCCTCTACAACAATAACAACACAACAACAAAATGAATGAGACTAGAATGCTAAATCGTAGACAAAATGAGCAAAGAATACAAATACATCCTTCCTGATACAGTGTATGCAGCAGCATACAGAGACATCTATAGATATAATTAATGCATAACTGCAAGACATTTTACAGGTTGAGATGGTTACATAATTTTCTACACATCTCAGTCTTGCTCTATATCCAAGGTCAAAGTAAGTTTTTCAAAAGACAGTTCTGAGCTATGGACTCACCGAGGTATTCTGACACTGGATGCTGGTACTGTTGAAACGAAGGGCAGTGACACGGGAGGGATTCCCAGGTATATGGAAGATGCATTCATAATTGCGCTGTCCAGACTGTGGCTGTGGCAGGTTTTTGGCAGTTAAAGTGATAGGCTTCACCACACCAACCGGGATATAGATCTGGGTGCTTGGAAGGATCTGTGGGCAGTCCTGTGAGAGAGAAAGATTTAAAAAACAGGTTTTATACATATTTGTTTCATGTCTGATAGCAATGGTGTGATCATTAACACCAATCTAATTTACAGTACTGTTTCCCCAAAAATAAGACCCAGTCTTATATTTTTTTGCCACCAAAAAAGGCACCAGGTCTTATTTCAGGGGATGTCTTCCATTGACTCACCTCACTTGTGCGTGTGACCCGCGGCCTCCTTTTCGCTGTCAGAGGCCTATATGAACTTCTTCTATGGCTGGCAAGGCTTTCCTGAAGGCCTCTGCAGCCAATAACAGAATTCCAGATTGATCCAGAGCTCTGTTATTGGCTGCAGAGACCTTCAAGGAAGCCTTGCCAGCTGCAGAAAGAGTGGGGCAGCAAGGCAGCTGTTGGGGGGGTGCGAGGCCGGGCTGCAACTGTTCAAAGATTAAGTAATAGGGCTGCTCAACCCCCCCAATCCCCAACCTATCTTAATTTTTACCTGTGCGCCTCGCCTGACCCCATGTACCCGGAATGGGCGGGGTCTTAATTAGGGCTTATTTTGGGAGTAGGACTTATATTGGATGCATGTGTAAAAATCAACTTAGGACTTATTTTCTTTTTTTTAAGTAGTTTTTATTAAACAGTTTTAAAAACAACATTAAAAACAACCACACGTACAAAAAAGAACATAACGTAATGTAACATAACATAACGTAACAAAACATAACACCACATACCATAAAAAATTCATTTTGCAGTGTACATACTATGTTTTTATAACTCTTACTCTTTAACTTATATTATTCATATATTTCCTAAATCCTACATATAATTTCTTCTTAAAATCTAACATCTTGTCTAATTATATCCATGTCTCACCTTGTTCCCATACACCTATATACATACAAATATCGATATCTGTTTTGATTTATTTATTGTCATACCGTTATCTATTTTTACTTTTATGTTCCAGCCAATTGTACCATTTGTTCCATATTTTATAATATTCCGTTGCCTCTCTGTCGTGTATTTCCAAGGTTAATTTGTTCATTTCAGCACATTTTAATATCTTTTTAATTATTATTGTGCTTGAAGGGGCTGTTTCTGATTTCCAATGTTGGGCGTAAATAATTCTAGCTGCTGTCATTATATGCAGTATAATGTATTGATTATTTTATTTATCTTTCCTTTTATAATCCCTAACAAAAACAGTTCCAGTTTTAGTTCTATTTTTTGTTCTATAATTTCCGCTATCCACCTTTGAATCTTCCTCCACTGTTTTTTTGCCTCTGGACACGTCCATCAAATGTGATAGTACGTCCCCTGATTGTGTTTACATTTCCAACATTTAGCTGTTATGTTTGGAGACTTCTTCGCCAATCTTGCCAGAGGTAGGTGCCATCTATAGAACATTTTATAGATATTTTCTTTATAGGATGCGGCCATTGTGAGTTTATAATTTTGATCCCAAATTTTCTCCCAGTACTCCAATTCAATTGTGTAACCAAAATTTTGAGCCCAAATCACCATTACTTCTTTTACTATTTCCTCCTCCATTTTAACATTTAATAGTCAATTGTAAGTTTTTGTTATCATTTTATCTTCTGATCCTGTTAAAATTTTATCCAGTTCTTGATATTCTTGTTGAAATCCAGATTGTGACATATCTTTTTTATACCTAGATTGAATTTGCAAGTAAGGCCACCAATCTATTTTTATTCCAACCAAAGCCAAATCTTGTTTTGATTTAAGATTATTTTGTTCATCCAATAGATCTTTATAGATCACTTTCTTGTCCAAGTCTAAGACGTTTGGGTAGATTATTGCTTCCATAGGAGATATCCATTTTGGAGTTTTGATATAATATTTTTTTCTTAATCTCCATCCAGTCCTCTAATAGTGCTCCCCTCACATGGTGTCTCTGCAAGTACTTATGAGATTTGTGTTTTCCTTCCCAGATGAAAGTGTGCCAGCCTCCCTGTAAATCATGGCCCTCTATGGTTAATATTCTTTTATTACTAAGCAATATCCATTCCCTTAGCCATGTTACCACCGCAGCCTGATGGTATAGTTCTCCTCTTTTTCTTTTATCTTGTAATAGTTTAATTTTTATCCTAGCCTTCTTCTCATTCCAAATAAATTTCAAAAATGTTTTGTTTAAATCTGTGTAAAAAAATTTCCCTAATTTTATTGGAGCAGTTTGAAATAAGTAAAGAATTTTTGGCAATACATTCATTTTTATAGTGGCTATTCTCCCAATTAAAGAAATTTGTAATTTAGTCCAATTTTCTAAATCTTTTTGAATTTTTGGTATCAATTTAGTATAGTTGTCATTTTTTATTGAGGAGCATTTTGCTGTCATCCAAATTCCTAGACATTTGATTTTTTTTTACCTGAATTCCCAATAGTTTCTCCAATTCCCTATCCTGTTGTTGTATAAGATTTTTTGTTATTATTTCTGTTTTATCTTTGTTTATATTTAGACTGGCTACTTCCTTCTTTCAATCTCTGCCTATCCTTCTCTCTCACGTCCTTCTACTGTCCTCCTCCAAATCTTTTCTCCAAAGTTCCCACTCTTTCTTCTCTTCTTCCTTTTCCCTCTTTCGCCATCAAAACACTTTCTCAATCTCTTCTCACACCGCTCTTTTCTGCAATCATAAAACTTTACTTTCTCCTCTCCCACTATGTATTCGCTGTTTTTCAATCTTTTCGGAATCTCGTTCTTTCACTTGCCTTTCTCCTCCATCGACACAGAGGATCTTCCACTTTTCAACTTTCTTTGCCACTGATATGCCTCGCTGCTTTCTCTCTCTTTGCTTCCTCTTTAGCAAGCGGACTGTCACGCCTTTGGATCGGCCATTAACAGGCCGATTTCTTTTGTGTCTCATCCGAGGGAACCCCTCGCTCTTTCAGAAGATCACCTTTCTCCCTTAGTGCTCTGAAGTCTCCCCTCTCTACCGGTGCTCTCTCAAGAGCTAACCTTACCCAAAAGGCCACAGAATACATGAAAAAATCATGTCAGCTGAACAGAGTCCCGTCGGCTTGCTCATACCGGCGTGACGTCACTGCCACAAGTCCTCTACTTAGAGCTTATTTTCAGGATAGGTCTTTTTTTTTCCAGGGAAGCAAAGATTTTTATTATTATTATTATTGTAGGAATAATATGGTTTACTATGATTAGCTCTGAAATAGGATTACACTTAATGTGAATATGATAGCATAAACCACTTTAAAAAGATATGCATATAACTAAACATTCATAAAGGAAAGTTATTATTCAAATGACATACTTGGCTAGTGACTGATCTACATTCGGAAATGCTCTCCCTAAAAGCTTCTTCTCCTTGCTATCATCCTACTTCAACTAATGAGGATTCTCCAGCCTGTTATTTTTGTATTCTATTCTTCCTCACCTGGATGCTCTCAAGATTTGTGGTTTCCAAATCCTGGCATTCATTCTACTAACTCAGCTTCTTCTTCCCTTACTATTTTTGTTTTTTTGTCAAAGCCTTTCAGAATTCTGGATCATGAGCTTTCTTACTGCACTGAAAGTGCAGTAAAGGGATCTCTCCAATTACTCCAGTTTGTATAATGATTATATGCAGACCACAAAAATGTCTGATTCATGAGATTTCTGCTTATAGATAGCAAGACCATTTAATGATTCAAAATACAGCTTATAAAATGTTATGCTTGCGCTCATGTTAACCTAACTCATGTTAGGTACAGTTATTTACAAAATTCTGCTTTGGGTTAGGTTTTACTTCTGTGATATTTACATATGTCTAGATTAGAAAATCACAAATACTAACACTAATGTTACTGCTCCTCCCATCCCATCAATGGAAAAAAGTACTAATACATATTATCATGGAAAGAGTATATTAGAAATGAAAGAGCATCTCATAGCCTAATAACTTTCCTGGACAGAGCCCTCAATTTGGGGGCAACAGTAGGGACTGAAGAAATTTAAGAGCATGTTAACATCACCCTCAGGATGTCTCTCTTGTACAGATATCCAATCATACAGCACACACCTGTGGGTTGTTCCTTACCACCCTACTGGTCTCTCAGATTCAGAAAGCTCTCTAGGGCTGAAAAAAACACCTTTGGGACAACATGACCTGGATGATTGAGAATCTCCATGGACATCTCTAGGTTTACTTTATCTATTTCATGGATACATATTTCAAAATCCTGGATGCAGTCACCATTTTATGTTCTTTGATGGGTGCTAAAGGCAATGCCAGAAATAATTAAAAATATAGCTTATAGATCAGATTATGTCTGAGTCTGGCGCCTTGCTTTGCCACACACTGATATTTAGAGATATGCAAAATGGTTTGAAAATGAAGATCTTGGAGCACTGATCTTCTAGTGATTCATGCATGAAGCGAACCACACATAAATAGTTTCTTTCTAATTCAAAATAATGTATGGTATTTTGTTTCAGACACAGACCAACTTGAACGTTTTTGTAGGTGTTGAGAGTGTTGTGAGAGTGAAACCATTTTGATTTAATGATGTCATTGGAAGCTGTCCTACCACTTGCAGTTCAGATTTTATTTTTCTGGCCGAGAGAGTCCTGGTTGTCAATACCACTAGGTAGAACAAGCCAGAAAATCAATAGGAAACCATACTTTATTGAGATAGGCTATAATAACTGTATCTTACAGACCTCTTATTTAGACCACAGCATTTAATTCCCTCATCCCCTTCCATCCATCCCCTCTCCTCCTAACATATCAGAAAGCTCTTCATTGCTGAAACACTCCAAATGCTTATAAATTTTAGTGAAACAAAACATGGAACACTGAATTTACTTTGAATTATGTTACATCCAACCACTACCAATTCAAAATAATTTCCTTCAGAATAAAATTATTTGTTTCAAGATTTGAAAAGTTTTTTTCATGTACACCTCTATTAATTTCGAATGATAATGATGTTGTTATTCAAAAGATTTTAAAAAATGAAAACAGGTAGGAGATTTCTGTATAAGCCATAGGGGCATAATGTGGATGTCCAAGAGAATTATTTCTCTTTCTTGTTTGCTTCATTATTCATAGTGCTTTGTTAAGCAGAAGTAATTGTTAGTGGAAACATGGCCCATAACAAATGCTATGTAACAGGAATCACAATACACATGTATTTGGAATTATTGAGTTTTCAGTTCTTCTTGTATGTCCATTGCAAAGAGAATAAAAAGGGTTTGCAACACAATATAGGCTGACAGTTCTGTCACAAAAGCTGCCAGTGAATTCAAAAAAACAGAAGGACCTTGGAGTATCAGACAAGCTGTTTACCATGGTATTTTACTATACAACTTGCTATGAAAGGAAAGGCCAAGGCAATGTTGACAAGAACACTAGAGAAAATCAATGCAGTACAGTGGAAATAACACTGCAGAAAGCACTCCAAGTCAAGTTTGAATTTATCATCTACTATGAAGCTCATAAAGTAAACCTGGACCACTCTATTATTGCTATCCTATCTCCTAAGCCTATGATGGCGAACCTATGGCCAGCATATCTGCCGGCATGCAAGCCGTTGCCCTAGCTCAACTCCAGTGTGCATGTACATGGCAGCCAGCTGATTTTCGGCTCACGCGGAGGCTCTGGAAGGGCGTTTCTGGCCTCCAGCGGGCTTCCGGGGACAATGGCGTTTTCACCCTCCCCAGGTGCCAGGGAAGCCTCTGGAGCCTGGGGAGGGCAAAAAATGGGCTTACCGGGCCCACCGGAAGTCAGGAAATGGGGGAGGGGGGTCATGCACACATGCACGGGGACAGGGCAGCACGGGGGGTCACATGCGCATGCGCAGGGAGTGGAATGCGGGGGGATTGAATTTTTTCATCAGGTGCGCGCTTTCGGCACCCGACGAAAAAAAGGTTCGCCATCACTGTCCTAAGCTAAACACATTTATCAATGTATAACTATGCCCAAATAAATAAAATGTATCACAGCTTAACTTGATGAAAAGCTTGGAAGACTAAGTCTCTGGAAGATCGACCCGCAAAACAAATATGGTAGAAACCATACATTGAAATTTAAGTTCCTTAGATGTAGGCTGAGATACAAATATTAAGTATGATAAAAGGTAGTGTAACTAAGAAAACTGGCTTTTGCTATTTAAGTATACACTAATCTTTGCTTTTATCTTAACCCAGATAAAAGACAACATATACCGAATAAATAAAATTAGGGGTATAATGTCTCTATTTACTTAACAACTAGTACATGCCCTCTGAAAGCAATAATAAAATCTATAAAGGTGCTTAACTTTATCATTCGGGTGGTTAACAAATGTTAACTCCTCCTTTTTGACAGCTCTCTATGAGAAACAAGCTGCAGAACAAGAAGATGGGATGTGGATCCTGACAAACCAAAATATCAATCTTCCTTTTTCTGCCTGTCTGACCTAGAAACACAACCTGACCTAATATTAAAAAAGAAAATCTTCAGAGCCTTCAAAAATCCCAAATCTATTACAAGGTTATTTTTCAGAGTATCATCCAGCTCTGTCTACCCAGGACTCAGCGCATCTCCCCATTTCTTTGTGATACCGATCACCGGCATCAAATCATGGCATCTTTGGATGCTCTGGTGGAAATGCTGCAGCTACATTTGATGGGAAACAAGATTCATTATTGATTGAGCCAAATGCTCAACTACCGTTTGAGCCATGGGTGAACTTTCCCAATTACCTTCAACAAGTGGCTCCTTAGCAGCTGGCAAAGGAGAGGCCAAAAGCTCTTCATACCACTTTTTGCTCTCATAGTACCATCTTCACTTCCCAAAAGCCTAGCTGCAATACTCAAGAGAGCAGAAGAGAATAAAAATAAACAGGACCAGCCAGGAAAACAACCCTGGATCCCAGAAGGTCACCACTTCAGCAACAATATCCTGATGCAATACCCAGATTAGCCAACCAGGGCCTAATGGCAAAGGCATTTCTGCCTTAAATAGCAGAGAGAGGGGAGAATAACATGTTTTCAAGCTAAGTGTTACAGACTTTTAAAAACTGGCCTTAGGAGTCTAAAGATACGTATCCTCATTGGGGAACTTCTCTAGAGGCAAACTAGCATATGCTTCAGTTTAACGCAATTCAGAAAGGCTTATTCTATAAAATAAAGCATATAGCAAAGGCAAGAGAGAGGTGTGTCTTTCTATACCAGGAATGACTGCCAAATACCCAAAGGCCTGGTATCTCAAAAAAAGCCTTTCAGGAATTCTCACCAATCTATCCCTTGCGTCAATGAATTATCAAAGCTACAAAACCAAACAAACTAACTCAGAATAGTTGGCAAATCCCTGCTCTCTCCCTTTAAGCTCCCTGAATATTGAGTTTCCTGGTTTCTAAAGTTCAGAAAAGTTTTTCTGACTTTTTTCCAAAATGAATTCAACATCCTGCTTCTGCTGCCACAACGCTCCTGAAAAAGGGACAGGTTGAGAAATTCACTGTTAGCTATGAATTTGATTATCGCAGCTCTTTGATCTTTGATAACCAAATTCATGGGGCATCCTAGTAAGTGGGCCAGAGGTATGTTCTATTATAACAATGGAGAGTCCTTAAAAGTGCTTGCAAAGCAATCTGACACAAAATAGGCCTCCTCAGATGCCTAGACAAATATAATGAATGAGCTAATGTGTTTTTCCATCCTAAAGATATACACATTTTAGTGATTTTTTTTTTTTTGCCAGAAAGGCTCCAATCCTGCTAAGTTATATTTGGCATATATAGGGAACAGTGCCTAATTGAACAAAAATTCTGCTATACTGAAAAACAGGAAGCAGCTGGTACCTATGGATTATTTTTCTAAAGAGCTTCATGACTCAGCATTCATGACACTGGAGTGAAAGTTCCTCAGAAGAAATGGCTCTGATGCTACTCAGGTTTTTTTCCCAACTGTTCCATCTTTTTGAATAGCCAATTCTCAGGATTAATGAGAACATCTCCTTATTCAAACACCAGAAGCTTATCAACTGCTCAGCCAACATATCGTTTCCTGGATAGCAGAGGCACTGAATTTTGGGCAGCAGTGTAAATGACAATATTGTCATCTACCTATTTAATTATACTATAAAGTTCTAAGTCAGGGGTCCCCAACCCCCAGTCGATGGACCGACACCAGTACATGGCATGCAGGGTACAGGGCTGCGCAAACAAGCAAAACCCCATCGCCAAGATACAGGCAGCACACAAAACTACGTCCTCTCCGGTCCATCGAAAAACTCCTCTCCACAAAACCTGGTGTCCAAAAGGTTGGGGGCCACTGTTCTAAATCATGCTTGGCACATCCTTCTCATTTTGTAAGATATCTCTGACTTTGAAAAATCACATCTTGATGCATCTGATAAAGTTGAGACAATAGAATGCTCTAAGCATCTAATGCAGGGGTGTCAAACTCGCATCGCAACAGTGGTGTCACGTGACGCGACCTTTTTCCCCTTTTGATAAACCGGGTGTGGGCAGTGCCAGCACATGATGCATCTGGCGTGCGGGCCGTGAATTTGACACCCCAATCTAAAGATTTACAAAAGTAAGAAGCAAAAGTTGAAAATGAAAGGTCAAATGTCCTCTGAATGACAAGATGATATAAAGGATCAAAATTATTACATAGAAAAAATGCTCAATGCTGATACCTCCGTCCATCATAATAATCTTTCCTGTTTATTTTATTTTTGTTATATTTAACAAGCTGTTTTTCTCATTTTTTTATTTGTTTCATTATTAATATCTATAGAAACTTTAAAAAAACAACAACCACCAACTTACCTCCTTAGCTGCTCCCAAACTGCAATGTTTTTCTACTGAAAGCTTCAACAGACCTCGAGAGTCTCATACATTTTAGAAAAGCTATTATGAACCAATTCAGAATCAATAAAAGTAACTTTTTGGCAGTTTGGGTGGGGGTCTAGACAACAGATTTCCTGATATTCTGCCAGCAAATGTGACTGGCATCTTAGATGGTCTATGTATCTTCACGTATTTATCAAAGACAGCCTGCTTCTGAAGATACCAGTTAAATGCCAGGAAATCTGTTATCTAGACCAGAATTGATGAACTCTAAACCCCAATACTGCCCAACAGATAGCAACCATGAAACTCTACACCATTAAAAGTTAACTATTTTATTTGCCCTATTTTCATCATTTTTTTCAAAACTGGAGATGTTTATTATTAACTCCAAGTTATTATACCAATAGCTATTTCCAAGGCTACTTGGTTGCTTATTTATTGGAAACAACAAAGGGGTTGTTGTTTATTCCCTAACAATTGGAAAAAAAATTGTCAGGGAATAAACTACAGTAAGCACCTGCCTTCAAAGAATGTGTTTCATCAATTTCATCTCTCTCCTTCCACCTGCTTTCAATTTTATCAAATCATGTTTTGATTAGATAAGAAAATTAGGAGATTGTTTTGTTTCACTATCCAAATTGCATCCTGTTGTCATTCAAAGGTTTTGAATTAAAAATAATAATTAGGCAGTCTAGGTGTTAAGCGGGCTACAAACAGCCTGAATGCAGAACAATTATTTTAAAAATATAGACTCACGGGACATCAAGAAAAATGGGTTTTCACAAAGGCACAGAAAAGCACCTGCTTACAGGCCAATTGAATTACACAATGAATAAAGACTTGTGTGGTGCCTACAAAAACAGGACAATCCTTCTTCTATATAGTTTTTCTTGAACGCTCCAATGGGCTGGAGTGTGCTGGAATTCAAAAGCAAAGAGATCTAGCTGGTATTATACATGAATAATTATTGTATAACTTTAGACTTGCACACAGCACCTTGCCCCCAAAACGCTACACAGATTGTGCTTCCTTGGTTTGGCATTCCTAACAGGAATTCAAGAAACAATGAATGAGAAACAAAGAAGGGTTAAAAATCTATGGGTTAAAAGTCAGAGCCAGAGGAATTTTTCATTGGGCTTTTTTTTTTTTTTTTTACTAAAATGTACAAGATGCAGATTCCTTCCAATACAACCAGACTCAGAGCTTGCCTAAAAAAGCTTTAAGGAATTGTTCAATACTTATGAAAGGGTAGCAATCCAAACAGACAGATACGTCTTAACTTATCCACTGCTCCCAACTATAAGAAATTCCAGAATGATGATTCTGGTGATATCCTCTTTCCATCATTCAATGCTACTTTGACCACTTGAGTTTGGAAGTCATAAGAGATCACAGTGCATGAGTGAACGCTAGTGACTGCTTGTTCCATCTTGAGCAATGAGCTCAGATTTTAGATCCCAAATCCAGTAGTATTTTGTCTGGCTTGCTTTTTTTCACCAGAAGTAGAAATTCCTGAAGCTTTACTCAAAACAAGAACTGCTTTTTTTGGCTAAGTGTGGAATTGCCAATATTTGAACAGATTGCTGTACTTTGTAGCAACAGTTTCATCTTCCATAATCAGCAAATAATATTTAGCTCACACCTTAAGAAGCTTCTGTGGCTGATTCTTGCTTAGTAAACATATTAGAGGCATATAAATCAGGGTATTGTATTTTTCTGCCGTTAATTAAGCGTGAGCAGACATAGGACGGTGTAAGGACTATCACATTTGGCCATATACTGATCACTCCTTCAGCACTACAAAGGAAGTATCATGTGTTTATTATTACATACAATTCCAAAAAAATACATTTGTCTCCTTTCAGATTTTCTAAATTTTATGTATCTTTGGTACTGAATGTTAAAAGTGGATTCTACTACTAGCAAAAGTATTCAACCCCTAAGATTATCAGTTGATTTGAAGGAGAAATTAGAGATAGATGTTTCAATTAATGGGACTCCAATCAGATGTAAGTGGGAGAGGTTTGAAGGACAGAATTCTGGATATTCAGTATCAAAGTCTGATCTTCACAATGTGAGTAAATAAAAGTAGGACCTTTTGGCTTGAATGAAAAAGCTACGACAAGGCGCAAAACAATATCCAGCAATCTGCAGGCTCTCTTTTCTTTATTACAATGTTTGTGATTCTATCAGAAAAGTACTTAGTAAATATGAGGTTCATGGGAGTGTAGCAAGGTGGAAGATGGTGCTTGCCAAGAAGAATAGTGCTGCTCATAGGGTCCTTGGTGCCCCCTTGAGCTTGGCTGTTTGCTTGCAGATATTTAATTAACCAACTAGGTAACTTGATCAGTGCTACAGAGTGTGGGTTTTCTCTCTGTTTATACACAGTAGCCAGAGTGGAAGGGGGCTTTCCTTGGCAGTTCCTGGCAGTATTGTTTTCTGCTTAACTGTTTGTCTGATGTTAATCCTTGCTTATCTGGGTGTTGGCTATTAGCAAGGATGTGTTCTGGTCTTTTTGTTTCCGTCTTACTTTTTATTACCTCTTTTGAATGGTGGGTTCATGTGGCTTATCTCTATATGTCTATTGATGGTTGTTTTGCCCGAATCCCAAGCTTCTCAGTTGCGATTGGCTGGAGCATCCACATGTGGGTATTGACTTCCGTTGCTAGGAGACTGAATTGTAACAATTTCCTGGTCACGCCCCTCTGCTTAGCTGACTCCTCCAGTTTTTGTTACGACTCAGTAAGCAAGGAGACGTGTTTACAATCAGCTCCAGCTAATTGTAGTCAGTATTGCTGTTTGTGGAAGTTTTCTTCCTTATTTTCCTTTTTGAAACTTCGTGATTCAACCAGAGAGAAGCAGGAGAGGATTTTTCAGAGGCAGCCCCTGTTGTAATTTACACCCGCTGCTGCCGTTCATTCTGGCTTTCTGGAGCAACCGCTTCCACCCTCTAATTACTTTTAATTGCTTTCCTGCTGGGCAGCCTTCCAAAGTTTTTCTCATGAGGGGATTCCCTGTTGGGGTGGGTTCCTGCATTCTCATTCTTGCCGCTGGGGGTGAGCTGGTCTCTCCCCGGTATGCTGGGATGATCACCACTACCCGAAGATTATTTTTTTGGCTGTTTTGCATGCTTTATTTGATTGCTTCGAGCAGCAGCGAAGTCGTGAGCCGCTGCAGGGCCATGCTTTGAGGAGGGCTTCCCCTATGCCCTATTTAGTTGCCTTTGGCTCGTTTTGTTGTGGTGGTTAGCTGCCTTGTGGCGGAGCTGCCATTTTGAATTGGTCCAACTCTCAGCTGAGAGCGGCCATTTTGTTTTTGCCTTTTTTTCTTTTTTACAAGCCGTTTCTTATTGAGTGCCTGCAGGTTCTTTCACCCTTGGTACATTTGGGGGCTGAATTTCCTTCCTTCTACTCACATAAAATTTGATGCTGGCTGGCCTCTAAGCTTAAACTTGTTATTTCATCTTCTGCAGGGAGGTGATCTCCAGCTTTCAAGATGGCTAACCGCTCCTGCTCTAGGAGGACTAGTGAGGACAGAGGAGTTGGAAGTCTACCCCAAGGGCATCTAGATGTTCCTCTAAGGGAGAACCAGATCCAAATCATCTACTTCTTCCAAGGCTTCTGCTGCTGCAGTAAGATATGCAGAAAGAAGGCAAAAGGCATTAGATCGCCAATTTGCTAAAGCTGCCAAATTAGCAGAGGTTACAAAGGCTGAGGAATTGTCCCCAGACAGAGCAGGATCACCTCTTCCAGAGCTTTCTCCCCAGTCCATGGGGGAGGGATAGATTCCGAATCTTGCTGGGTTCACCTTTCCCAGGACAGGCGAGACAGTATTCAGAGCTTGGTGGGTCAAGTTCATTCACTCCGCTCTGTGCTGCTGACACGTTGTCTTGCCTACTGGGCAAGATGCTTTCATGTATCACCATAGTTTCATGGGCTCGCCTTCATGCAAGGTCACTTCAGTGGTTCCTGTTACCACACTAGAGGGCAGGCAGGGTGCATTCCAGGCGGTTGGTCTACCTCCGTGGGTTCTCAGGTTGTTGCCTGGTGGACCTGTGACACCCTAGCCACCAGGTGCATTTTCAAGGAACCCCCCAGGCTGACGATCGCCATGGACACCAGCGTGTTTGGCTGGGGAGTTCACTTGCAGGGGTGGATGATCCAGGGCCGATGGTCACCAGAGGAAGCCCGCAACAGCATCAACTGGCTGAAACTATGAGCCATTCATCTGGCGCTGTGGCATTTCCAGGCAGAGGTTCGAGACCACCACATGCTGATCCTGACAATGTGGCAGCGAAGGCCCATGTGAACTGACAGGGGGGTACTTTTGATGAGTGAGGTGGAAGCCCTGGACATTGGCAGAGGCCACTGTTTTGTCCATCAAGGCAGAGCACATCTCTGGGAAGTTGAACCTCCAGGTGGACTGGTTGAGCAGGACCACCATCGATCAGTCCGAATGGCATCTGCATCCAAAGTTGTTTGAGGAGATGTGCCAGAGATTTGACCAGCCAGTGGTGGATCTGTTCACTCGGCCATCCAGTGCCCAGCTTCAGAGGTTGTTCTCCAGGTTCTTGGAGCCCGGAGCGGAACAGGTCGATACCCTTCGCAGTCCCTGGCCTCTGGGGCTTCTCTATGCCTTCCCACACCCCTTCCTCTTCTGGAGGGTGATCCAGAAGGTGCTAGAGGAACATGCGGAGATTCTCTTCATCACCCCACACTGGCTCAGATACCCGTGGTTTGTGGACCTGGTCAGTCTCTTGATGGCCAGGCCGCGGAGGATTCCGGACAACAGGATCGCTCTGAGCCAGAGGGCCGTGGTGCATCCAGACCCGCAATGGCTGCAACTGACCATCTGGCGCTTGAGTGGGAGGTCCTGAGGAGGGAGCACCTGCCTGCTATGATCAAGACCATTCAAGCATCTAGGCATCCTTCAACAACTTGCATTTACAATGCCATATTTGGACGGTGTTTTGCACTTGGTGTGCTGGCAAGGGTCTAGACCCTATTGGGGCTTTGGTCCCGTGGGTCCCGGAATTTCTGCAGGCAGGGCTGGCTAGGGGGTTGGCTCCCAATACCCTCCGTAGACAGGTAGCGGCCTTGTCCACGTTCTTGACAGGGGAGGGAGGTCAGCTCCTTGGTCATCATCCTAGGAGCAGGAGTTTCCTGCAGGGGGCCGCCCATCTTAGACTTTCCATGGTTCACCGATATCCTTCTTGGGATTTGTCTTTAGTTCTTCAGGCACTCACTGGTCCCCTCTTCAAGCCCCTCAGGTCTACCAGTTTGCGTCTTTTAACCCTGAAAGTTGTTTTTCTAGTGGTAATCACATCTGGCAGGAGGATATCTGAATTGGCTGCTCTGCCAGTGCGTGAGGATCTTTGTATGTTTCACACTGACAGAATTCTTCTGCGGTTGGACCCTTCCTTTCTGCCCGAGGTGAATCCCTGGTTCCACAGGGCCCAGGAGGTTGTTCTGTCAGACTTCTGTCCCGAGGCGTCTCATCCCCGGGAACGTCGGTGGCACACCTTGGAAGTTCAGATACATTAAATGTACAGAGTCCTTTAGTAGAACGGACGCCTTGTTTGTTAGTTATCAGCCTTCCTCCATGGGTAGGAAGGTTACCCCATCTTCTATTGAGCGTTGGATGAAGGCTTGTATTGCTATGGCCTACCAGTTAAGTGCTACTCCCCTACCGGGGCGTATTACTGCCCACTCTACCAGGAGTGCAGCTACTTTGGCTGTCTGGCCCATGCAAGTCTCTATTCTTGACATCTGTAGAGCAGCTACCTGGTTATCCCTCTCTCCTTTTGTGCATCACTATAAGACTGATGTTTATGCCTCTCCTGAGGGTTCTTTTGGCAGGAGGGTCCTGCAGCAGGTAGTTCCCATCCCATCCACTTTGGCCAGAGAGGCTCCACAACCATGGGAGACTTAACTTGGGCATATCCCATATGTGGATGCTCCAGCGAATCACAACTGAGTTGGTTCTTATCTGAGATGTTCGTTCTAGTTGCTTGTCTGGAGCATCCATTCCGTCCCAAGTTAGTTGGTTTGGTGGTCCAGTGGCTGGAGTGGCTGTCTTGGTTTGTAGGTACTTTGCTTGCCTGTTATCTTCATCACAAAAAAACTGGAGGAGTCAGCTAAGATGCTATAGAGTCACTGCACACCAGAACAACTAGATACAAGAACAGGTTTTTCCCGAATGCCATCACTCTGTTAAACAAATAATTCCCTCACCACTGTCAAACTATTCACTAAGTCTGCACTATTATTAACCTTCTCATCGTTCACATCACCCATCTCTTCCCACAAATGACTGTATGACTGTAGCTTTGTGGCTAGTATCCTTGCAATTTATATTGATTGGTTCCTAATATGATTTGATTGCTTATATGTACCCAGGACTATCATTAAGTGTTGTACCTTATGTTTCTTGATGAATTTATCTTTTTTTTATGTACACTGAGAGCATGTGCACCAAGACAAATTCCTTGTGTGTCCA